>CAUYON010078912.1:0-10543 GCA_963573935.1 Arctocebus calabarensis
CCTCCATAACCACGTGAGCCAATTCCTTAAAAATCTCTCTGTGTGTACACACATTCTATTGGTATTGTTTCCCTGGAGGACCCTGGTTAATATATTAACCATACCCCCCCCTTTGTGTACATGTCATTCAAAATTACATAACATTTTCCAAGTGAAACTACTTAATTACTTAATTTTGTATTATGAGCCACTTCTCTCAGTTTTAATTTCCTTATCTGTAAAATGAGAAAAGTATGGTGAAAATTGTTAGTCATGGGTGGTGTCTGTGGCTCATCAAGTAGGGCGCCGGCCCCATATACCAAAGGTGGCAGGTTCAAACCCAGCCTCGGCAGAACTGCAAAACAGAAAAATAGCCGGGCATTGTGCCGGGCGCCTGTAGTCCCAGCTACTCGGGAGGCTGAGGCAAGAGAATCGCCTAAGCCCAGGAGTTGGAGGTTGCTGTAAGCAGTGTGACGCCAGGGCACTCTACTGAGGGCGATAAAGTGAGACGCTCTCTCTACAAAAATAAATAAATAAATAAATAGAAAATTGTTAGTCATCCACTTAAATTTGTTCTTCACTTTTTTTTTTTTTTAATTAAATCATAGCTGCGTGCATTGGTGCAATCAAGGGGTACAATGTGCTGGTTTCATATACAATCTGAAATGTTTTCATCAAACTGTTTAACATACCCTTCATGGCATTTTCTTAGTTATTGTATGAAGACATTTGTATTCTGCATTTAATAAGTTTCGCCTGTACCCTTCTAAGATGCACCATAGGTGTGGCCCTACAAATTACCCTCCCTCCACCCCAACCTTTCCTCCTCCCCTCCCTTGCCCCTTTCCCCATATTCTTGTGCTATAGTTGGGTAATAGCCTTCATATGAAAGCTATAAATTAGCTTCATAGTAGGGCTGAGCACATTGGATACTTTTTCTTCCATTCTTGAGATACTTTGCTAAGAAGAATATGTTCCAGCTCCATCCATGTAAACATGAAAGAGGTAAAGTCTCCATTTTTCTTTAAGGCTGCATAATATTCCATGGTATACATGTACCACAATTTATTAATCCATTCGTGGATCGATAGGCACTTGGGCTTCTTCCATGACTTAGCGATTATGAATTGGGCTGCAATGAACATTCTGATGCAGATGTCTTTATTATAATGTGATTTTGGTCTTCTGGGTATATACCTAGTAAAGGAATTATAGGATCAAATGGCAGGTCTATTTTTAGATCTCTAAGTATTCTCCAAACCTCCTTCCAAAAGGAACGTATTAGTGTGCATTCCCACCAGCAGTGTAGGAGTGTTCCCTTTTCTCCTGTTCTTCCCTTCTTTATGGGCACATTATCCTTCACTTCCCATGCTCCTGGTAGTCAGGGTGGCTACGTGACTCTGTGCTTCCCAGTGGTGTGGGAGTGGAAGGGATGATTACCACTCTGGGCCTGGATCTTAACATAGTGTGTGTCCTTCACCTGTGCCATCTTCCCCTTCCTGCCAGGGATAGATTGGTGGCCACCCAGTGTTGACTCTAAAAGTGTCTGAGAGAATGTCAGAGCTGCCAACAGAAAGAACCAGAATCTCTGAACTGTGCCACCAGCCTGGACCAGGCGTCTCCACTGTTATGTGAATGATAAATATATTTCTTGGCTCTTTCAGCCATTGTTTTGTTAGTTTTTTTCCCCTCGTAGTTTAGATTTTACCCTAATAAATATAGGAAGATTATAGGCTAAGATGAAAGAAAATGGTTAGGACCTGAACACATTTTGTTTTTTCTTTTTGAGACAGAGTATACCTCTGTCACCCTGGGTAGAGTACCCTGGTGTCATAGCTCACAGTAACCTCACCCTCCTGGGTTTCGGAGTGACCTCAGCCTCCTGAGTAGCTGGGACTACAGGCACCGATCATGATGTCCAGCTAGTTTTTCTATTAGAAAAGAAAAACAGGGTCTTGCTCTTCTCAGGCTGGTCTGAAACTCCTGAGCTCTGGTAATACAGCCCCTCAGTCTCCCAGAGTGCTAGGATTATAGGCCTGAGCCACCACACCCTGCCCGCAAATGTTTATGGTACCATCTTCGTTTGATTATCCAACATGAACCATTCCTCTGGACCTCACTAACACTCTGTAAAGTGGGGACACGGGACTCCATGATCTCTAGGGATTGTCCTGCCCTTCCTCTGACTGAAAGAGCCTTGAGAGAAAGAATTGTACAAGAAATACAAAAAGGCTGACAGGTTTTGTTAATTCCACCAACGTGTCTGGATCATATTAATATTGGGGACTAAAAGCTCGTGTGAACAGTGGGAAATGAATGACTATTGAAAACAACTGACCCATTAGATAAACTTAATTTTATTACCAGTTCACAAGCTGGTGGTGATCCCTAAATGCCATTAATTGTAGAGACATAGCCAGAAAACCAGTCTAAGGTGATGGGGTTTACAGTTTCACACTCTTGTGAGCGCAGAAAATCCACTAAGCCACGTTAGTGTAGGGAGATCCAAGTATTTCTCTCAGCTGGTTCGTACTTTACATAAAAACACTTCCATTTCCAAAGAACAGTCTATAGTAAGTCAATAGATAAAAAAGGGAAGACTTCATAACAGAACAAGTCCACTCTCGTAGATGTGAGCAGACATTTATAAAAAAACAAAGAGGAAAAGAAAGAAAATGGTTGGCTGCTTTAAATGACCGTGCACGGCTTCAGAGTATTTGTTGAATTCTTTCAGGATGAGAAAATGGAATCTTTCCTGCCCCTCGTATAGACAGAGCCAGGTCTGATGTGCTGGATGAAGTGGTTCATGAGGCCTTTGAAAAGGAATATTTTCACCGTCTCACTGACAATGTTTTCATCTGATTGTCAGAACTTAGTGCTGGAAAAGAAACCTGTTAATAGTTCCCATTAGGAAAAGTGATCCATTGGAAAAAACCCAGAAGGCACTTTTGGCTTGGAAGAGCAGTGCCATGAACTAAAATCAGCTCTGATGCAGTCTGGAACGGCAAGAAAGAACATCCTGGAAAACAAACATGTAGAAACACAGAACCTGCACCCGCTGATTGCGATGCACTTGAGTTTCTCCGGACACACGCAGCAATTACTCTGAGCCAGCTTGTTCCCTGGGCGAACCGTGTCCTTTGGACACTGGCAGCTGCTTCTCCCAGGAATGGCTTACACAAAAACCAGGAATTGTTTTGGCAGGAAAGCGAGACCATCTTAGAGAAAGAGATCTGATTTTTTTTGTAATAAGAAATAAATATTAGTGGCTCGGCACGCATTTGGGAATATTCATTATGGTAGTAAATGTCAAAGAAAAACACCTTCTTTTTCTTATTAGATCTTAGACCCCAATACAAAGTTGCCTTTGCCCAATGAGAAGGAGAAAAATAAAACTAGTGAAGTGAGTAATTAAACAGGGAAAAGAAAAAGAAAATGAGACCGTATTTTACAGACGGCTCATGAGGTTCTCTTTGGGCTGAAGAGGATTAACTGTTACGAAGGTTTTATGCTGCGGGGAGTTGATGGAATGGATTGATGACAGATGAGGGAGATGGGGACGGATGTGTCACTCATTCAGACAGCTCCAGTTTCTTGTTCCACGTCTTGCTGAAGACGAGGGCGGAAGGCAAGAATGGAAGCAGAAGTCCCACAGCTCCGTATGGACAAGGCAAAGTCTGGAAGAAAATGCACTGTCGTCTAGTCTTGTTCGAGTCCCTTTGAGGAGTAAAGCCGCTTCCCAGCTTGAAGAGCTTCCGGCAGAGACAGAGAATTCTTCCCTACTCTGCCTTTTGCGCTGTTCAGGCCTTCAACAGACTGCAACAGGCCCACCCACGTGAGCGAGGGCAGTTTCCTTTACTCAATCTACTGGCTCAATTAGCCAGGCATGGTGACCTGTGTCTGTAGTCGCAGTTGTCCAGGAGGCCGAGGCAGGAGGACCACTTGAGCCCAGGAGTTTGAGGTTACATGAGCTATGATCATGCCACAGCCCTCCAGCCTGGACTTCCGAGTGAGACCCTGTCTCCGAAAAAACTCCGCAAAAAAACAAAAGTTAATCCCATTCAGAAATGCCTGTATAGACATACCCAGAATAATGTTTTTTTTTCTCTCTCTGTTTTTTTTTTTTTTTGAGACAGAGCCTCAAGCTGTTGCCCTGGGTAGAGTGCCATGGCATCACAGCTGACAGCAACCCCCAACTCTTGGGCTCAAGCGGTCCTCTTGCCTCAGTTTTTCTATTTTTAGAAAACACAGGTTTGGTCTTGCTTTTTCTCAGGCTGGTCTTGAACTGGTGAGCTCAAGCAATAGACCCACCTCGGCCACCCAGAGTGCTAGGTTCACAGCACGAGCCACGTCGCCCAGCCCCAGAATAATGTTTAACTAAACATCTGGGCATTCAGTGGCCAGCAAGATGGCATGTAAAATGACTGTCAGAGTCATAGTATGCAAATATTGAATTTTTAGACATTGAAGAAACTTAATGAAGCCCAGATGATGGCACAGGACCTTCATCTCCCATTTCACACCCTCGAACCCTCCTTTATGAAGTTAGCACCAGAGAGACAGTCAAGGTTGAGAGGAAAAGAATGACGACTGCTCTCTTCCTGGTCCTCTCTTCTCAGTTGTCACTTTTGTCATTCCCAGAGAGTGTCGGAAAGAGAAGAGGAAGAGGACGAACCCTCATACTGATTGTTTTGCTTTATAGTTTGGAAGTAGAAGAAAATGAGAGTCTGAGGAATAACTGGAATCCCTCTCTCCAGGCTCAGAGAACGCCCACCGCTGGGTACCCCGTCCCCCTTGCACACATACTTCTGTGACTGTCCTGAGACGCGCGTCCCACCCTGCTCCCACCCAGCAGCAAGCCATACTGTAGTGGGATTATTTGCAAATTGGTAGCTCTTTGGGGAAGGCAATTTCACTAAATCTACCAACAGCTTAAATGTGTGTAAGTTCTCTGAGTCAGGAATTTTGATTTTAGGATTCTATCCTAAGAAAATAATTTGATATTCTCCACAGATTTTTTTTTTTTTTTTTTTTGAGACAAAGCCTCAAGCTGTCACCCTGGATAGAACGCTGTGGCATCACAGCTCACAGCAACCTCCAATTCCTGGGCTCAAGCGAGTCTCCTGCCTCTGCCTCCCAAGCAGCTGAGACTACAGGTGCCCACCACAACGCCAGGCCATTTTTTGGTCGTAGCTGTCATTGTTGTTTGGCGGGCCCGGGCTGGATTTGAACCCGCCAGCTCAGGTGTACGTGGCTGGTGCCTTAGCCCACTGAGCCATAGGAGCTGAGCCAGAATTTTTTTTTTTTTTTTTAAGAGACAGAGTCTCACTTTATCACCATCTCTAGAGTGCTATGGAGTCACACAGCTCACAGCAACCTCCAACTCCTGGGCTTAGGTGATTCTCTTGCCTCAGCCTCCCAATGTAATAACCAAGCCTCCTGCCCCTGCACCAAGCCCCCGACCCTGCTACTAATCCCCCAACCCATAGATTTAAAGAATCTAACAAACCCTTTACCCTTCAAAGGGGCAGTGTTTTGTGTCTTAGCCCCAGCCCCCACAAGGGCGGAGGAGCTAAATTCTGGAAGAAGAGATAAGGATACAGAAGGAAGGGAGGGGTATAATTTAAAGAAAGCCCCTGGTGCAATACCCCCTGGTGGAAAGTCCCGAGTTCCTTAGAAACTTACCCAACTCTTATGCCCGTACTTTGTACCCGGAACTGTGTATGAACCATGTACCTTATGACCCATGAAGTAATGAACTTGTGATGTATCTTATGATTTATGAACCAATATGTACCCCCCGACCCTGTGACCCTGCTTGAACTGCTATGATTAGCTTCTGTATTACGCTAGCTTGCTTTGCTGACCACGCAAGAAAAATAGTATAAAAGAATTGCCCACCTGGCATTTGGGGCTGCATTCCTTTGTGATATCAGCCCCCTGCAGGTGTAATAAATTTTATCAATTATTGCATCAAATTGGGGTCCATCTTTCTATCTCTGTGATTCAGTTTACTTCACCGAGTAGCTGGCCTTATAGGCACCCACCACGCCTGGCCATTTTTTTGTTGCAGTTTGGTTGGGGCCAGGTTCGAACCCGCTGCCCTCAGTATATGGGGCCGGCACCCTACTCACTGAGCCATAGGCGCTGCCCATCTCCACCAAATTTTTTCTTCCTTCTTGGTGGCAGTGATGGAATTCAAAGTCAAATAGTCTCATAACATCAAAATAAATTGAGTTGGCTCGGCGTCTGTGGCTCAACAGGCTCAGGCGCCAGCCACGTACACCTGAGCTGGTGGGTTCAAATCCAGCCTGGGCCACCAAACAACAATGATAGCTGCAACCAAAAAATGGCTGGGCGTTGTGGCGGGCGCCTGTAGTCCCAGCGACTTGGGAAGCGGAGGCAAGAGACTCACTTGAGCCCAGGAGTTGGAGGTTGCTGTGAGCTGTGATGCCATGGCACTCTATCCAGGGTGATAGCTTGAGGCTCTGTCTCAAATAAATAAATAAATAAATAAATTGAGTTTACTACCACACAAGTTTGTTTCTTCATCATTCTTCTACCATTTATTTATTTGTTTCTTTTTGAGACAGAGTCTCACTCTGTTGCCCTGGCTAGAGTGCCATGGCGTCACAGCTCACAGCAACCTCAAACTCTAAGGCTCAAGAGATCCTCTTGCCTCAGCTTCCTGAGTAGCTGGGACTGCAGGTGCCCACTGCAATGCCCAGCTAATTTTTTCTGCTTTTAGTAGAGATGGGTTTCATGTTTGCTCAGGCTGGTCTCAAACTCCTCTGCTCAAGCAAGTCTCATACTTCGGCCTCCCAGTGGGCTAAGACTACAGTTGTGAGCCACCCTACCCGGCTACGCATTTACTTTTGCTGGGCCATTTGAGAGTTAGTTGCAGGCATCATGAATCTTTACTCCTAAACACTTCAGCAAGTGCATTTTTTTTTTTTTTGAGGCTTATGTTTATAATCCCAGAACTTTGAGAGGCTGAGGCAGGAGGAGCACCAAAGTATCCAAAATGGTGAAATCCTAAATGGATTATAGTACATCCATGTAATAGAGTTTTATGAAACCAATAAAGATTTTTTGAACAATTTTTAAAAAATTAATTAAGGAAATGTTTATGTTTTAGTGTTCAGTGAAATAAGTGAGGAACAAAACTGTGGGTATATTCTGATGAGGAAATCAGACAGACTATAGGTGTTTTCCAAAGTTTTCCTGTGTGACCATAGAGGCTTTTGGTAACACTAAGGGCGAAGGTTTTCAGATTGCAGTGACGGCGAGCGGCCCACAGCACAGAACTCAGAGGGCCTCCCTGCTCTAGGTGGTCACAGGGTGTTTTTAAGGAAACCCTCATTTTACCTACAGTTATTATTATTATTATTTTGTCTATCTCTGTACAGAGGTGGGTTTAGCATTTTATTTAGACATAGGTTTTGGGCAGATTCTTCAATTTGCTCAAGTTGATATACGATATTCTCTCTTTGAGGACTCATGGGAGAATTTTCCTTCAGGCTTCTGCCATGGAAAGAATCATCATTTCTCTTAAGCTGTAAGTTTATTTTGTCTTCTGATAAATGTGTATCAAGCAGCTGATCCTGATGTACCTTTTGTGTTGAAAACTCAGGTTCCTGCTTCGGCCACGGTGGCGGGGCTCTTGGTGCTGCCCCTGAAGCCTCTGGCTGTTCACTGTCTCACTCTAGGCCAGTGGTACCCAAGGGCAAGGACCTTGATCTCCTTCTGAGTTCTTTCTCTCCGCCTGCACATGGGGCAGGCGGGAAGTGCTGGGGAGCACCCAGCCCCAGGAGCATCCCTGGGCCAAGAGTGGGTAGGAAAACTGAAGGATGTTCTGTGTTGCCACTCAGAGTGGGAATTAGCCTCCCAGAGATAAGTTCAATAACTTTCTTAACTTCCTTCATTTTCTACTGTTACTTCCCACTTAATCACTGGTGCTTCCTATGTAACAACCACTTGCACTCTGCTGCTTGTCCCTGAGTCAGGGGAGCACAGCCTGAGATACAAAGCATGTACCATCTTTATCCACATGCGTTATTTCCCTAATAGATGATTGAGGCCAAATCTGGTAGAATCTGTCGCCCTGGCATGTATATGTGCTCTGGGGAAGAGTGACTCTTGACCTTGAGAGGACAGAGTTGCCTAATTGTAGCCCAAGCGTGAGGCACCAGCTTGTTCCCATATTAGTCAGGGCCTGAGTTCCATATGGACACGTGCACGAATTGCTCCCCCACCAACATGGCCAGACTAGGAGAAACACAAGCAATAGTCCACTGGCGACAGCTTCAGGTTGTCAGAACTCCTGGAATTGAATGGCTTAGTGGCTTTTGGCTGGATTGTAGCCCCACGTGATCCTTTGTTCCCCATGCTGCCATAGCTGATGGGACCAGGCTAGAGAGCAAATCCATAGGCTGATCAGCAACCTATGCCCTGACGTGATAGGTGAGTGGGGTGGGTCAGACGGTCTCCTGGGAGAGTGAAATAAATGCTGGGGTCACTTGCCCATTAGCAGCAGACCTGAGGGTGAGGTGATGCCAGGAAGCAGGGGCTGAGTCAAGGGAACAAAGGTGCGTGAATGGGTGGAACAGACAGTGCAGGAACCAGCATATGAAAAGGGAGTGGCCAGATAATTGCAGAGAGACCTGGAGATATTGAGAGTCCAATTTTCAGCAGTTTTGTGTTTTCTGGGATTTCCAATTCCAGTTCTCGGCTGTGTGGGTCCTTCCATCAACCTGTTTCTCTCGAGGGAAGTCAGGTAGCTTGCCCTACTGTGCACAGATGAGGTTTCATCTATTTCACATTCCTGGTGCGAGTGCTAGTAGAAGGATGTCACTCAGATGTATTCTCTTAACTTTCCTTTTGCAAATTTACAAGCAAATACGGAAAACTCATTTGGTCCCTAAGCCACCTGGACAGCCAGGAGCAAGGTTTCAAGTCAGCCATTGCTTGTTACATAGTCAGCATTGTGTTCTTCTTAAGTTGAGTACAGAGATTCATTTTGATAAGTCCTATTTTTCTTTCCTTTCTTTTCAGAGTCTCACTCTGTCACCCAGGCTAGAGTGCCATGGATTCAACCTGGCTCACAGCAGCCTCAAACTCCTGGGTTCAGGTGACTCTCTTATCCTCTCGCCTCAGCCTCCAGAGTAGCTGGGACTACAGGTATCCACCACAATTCCTGGCTAATTTTTCTATTTTTAGTAGAGACAGAGTCTCACTCTTGCTCAGGCTGATCTCAAACTCCTGAGCTCAACCTTCCAGAGTGCTAGGATTACAGGTGGGAGCCACTATGCCTGGCCTTTTCGCCTCTTTTACGATGACTACTTTTGTGTCATATCTTAAAAATCTCCATTTAACCAAGGACACTATATATATATATATATAAACAAAAAAAATTTTTTTTTTGAGACAAAGTCTCACTCTGTCACCCAGGCTAGAGAGTAGTTGTATCATCAAGTATCATTGCAATTTTAAACTCCTGGGCTCAAGTGATCCTCCCACCTCAACCTCTTGAGCAGTTGCCACTAGAGGAGTGTACTATCAAGCCTGGCCAATTTTTCTAATTTTTGTAGAGGCAAGGTCTGGCTATGTTGCTCAGGCTGGTCTTGAACTCGTAGCATGAGCCATAATGCTCAGCCTATAGATACAAAGATTTCATTCTATGTTTTCTTCTAGTTGTTTACTAGACCAATCTGGTTTACCACTTGCTTTGTTAATAAAGATTTATTAGCTCATTGTTTTGGGGGGGGAGGGTATAGGGTCTTGTTTTATTGCCCAGGTTGGAGCTGGAGTGCAATGGTGTGATCATAGCTCTAGCAATTCTCTTGCCTAAGCTTCCCAAGTAGCTGGGACTACAGGCAGGTGCCACTACACCTACCTAATTTATTTATTTATTTTTAAGTGATCAGGTCTCTTTATGATGCCCACACTGGTCTTGAACTCCTGGGCTCCAGTGATCCTCCTGCCTCAACTTCTTGGATTGCTGGGATTACAGACATGATCCACCATGCCTGGCTAGGTCATTATTAATTTCTTTTCTTTTTTTTTTTTTGAGACAGAGTCTCAAGCTGTTGCCCTGGGTAGAGTGCCATGGTGTCATAGCTCACAGCAACCTCAAACTCTTGGGCTTAAGTGATTTTCTTGCCTCAGCCTCCCTAGTAGCTGGGACTATAGGCACCTGCCACAACACCTGGCTATTTTGTTGTAGTTGTCATTGTTGTTTGGCAGGCCCAGGCTGGATCCACCAGCTCCAGTGTATGTGGCTGCTGCCCTAGCCTCTGAGCAACAGGCACCAAGCCCATTCTTAATTTCTTGAAGTTTGGGCGGCTCCCGTGGCTCAGCGAGCAGAGCGCCGGCCCCATATACCGAAGGTGGCGGGTTCAAGCCCGGCCTCAGCCAAACTGCAAAAACAAAAAAATAGCTGGGCGCTGTGGCGGGCGCCTGTAGTCCCAGCTACTAGGGAGGCTGAGGCAAGAGAATCGCTTAAGCCCAAGAGCTGGAGGTTGCTGTGAGCAGTGTGACGCCATGGCACTCTACCCAGGGCGAT
>CAUYON010078913.1:0-12020 GCA_963573935.1 Arctocebus calabarensis
ACGCTGTCTCCCTGTGTCCCCAAAGGGAAGTTTCTGGGCAGATCCCGCCTGGCAGAGATGCCTGAAGTCCTCTCTCCCCAGTCTCACTGTGCCCAGCTGCAAGGAAGCTGTTACTCGTCCGCCATCTTGCTCCGCCCTCCCAGGATCATGTAGATTATTAATGACTCTAGTCTTCATTCTAAAAAAGAAAAGAAAATATTGATAAGATTTGAAATAGAGGGCCACTTGACTTAATCTCTTTAATTCCAATTCTATTTTAAAAAATTGCATTTTGTGTGTGGAAAAAAGAACAGATTATGGAGGGCAATGTATGAATGTTTATCTGAAGAGATTACTATGGTGAGGGGGAAGCAGCATCTTCTCCATGGAACTGGAAAAGAAAACAAATATGAGAAATGGTTACTAGGAAACTCAGCAGGGAGAAGAAATATTGGAAAGAGAGAACTGAGCTAAGGAAATACAGATCCAAATAGAATTTCCTTTGAATTTTCTCTTTGTAAATAATCCGCTCTTTTCTGGTATCTTCCGCAGGAATTTATCTAATGCTTATGACTATAAATATATTATACCCCTTGCTTCTACCACTTTCACATTAATATATTTTATAGATCATCTTTGTTGTTTGTTTTGTTTTTGCTGCAACTTATGTTTATGTTTACAAAAAAATCCTTTCAGAATATTTGTGCCTCAAATCTACTTCCATTTTGGTTGGTGATGTGTTTATATCTCATATCTAGATAGGTATAGCATTTGATGGATTTCCATTAAGTAGCTGAATTTTTGAAAGTAACAATTACTTGTCATTATTCTTCCTTCGTTATAAACCAGGGTCAACCCTTCCCCAGCCTCTGTCCTTGACTTTTTTATTGTTTAAGGTTTCTGGGTTGGAAATGAGCTGTGGCTTCCAAACTGTCAATGGCTGGTGTCTCCCATTTTCAAATTGAGGAATGCGATTGCCAAGGGATTTAAAATGAAAAAAAAAGTACACAGGCTGTTTTCGTTTCACTCAGTTTTAGAAGATGCTTATTGTTATTTTTCATGAGTAGTTTTTTGAGAGTTTTATAGACATTGTAGATGGTTCTCCCTGACTATCAGCTAATCTTATTGGTAAATAATTGTATAGTTCGGTTACGTTTTGTTTTTGACTAGCCATGTGCCAAATAGCATAATGACATATTCCTGTTTTATAGAAGACTGAACATAACATCATTCAAATGTACAGTAAATCTACATTGAGCTTGCTTCAGATGGACTTAAAACATGCCAATCTGTTTTCTATCAGATTTGTCAAATATACATGAAATCTATAAAAATACAGGATTTGTTCACAAATGTTTTCAACTGTGAAATAGGATCCTATATTTTTAAGTACAATATTTTCTTACAAATTTCTTTTAGAATGTGCCCATCATTGGAGATGAAGTAATATGCTGAGAACACTATAAACAAGTGTATGCTTTCAACTGTATCTATTTTAACGTAGACACACGAGGAGGAAAAGATTTTGAAAGCAATATGACAAACAGGATCAAACTGCCAAAATTTCAAATAGTCATCTTTAATTTTAGCTTGATAAAAAACAAAAGAATTTTGAAAACAATTAACCAGCCTGTTTCATTTTTTTAATCAGATAACAAGTTACATTTGTCTTGTTCTGCTGACTTGAACTTATCAAGACTAGAGTGCACCTTTTTGCATTTTTTTCCCCCTGAAGCTCTGCTACACAACAGATGGGATGTCTAACATCCTTTTCTATTTAAAACATGCAAGTACTAATCAACAGGAGGGTTTTAGAATGTTAAACCAGCCACCCATAAGAAATGTGTCATGCAGTTTCCTGTCATTCTAATTAATTAGATAGCATTATTTGTTGTCCCCAAAGAACCTAATGAGCTCAATGCCAGGATAATAGCTTCATTCTTATCAGGGTTGTTTCAGTATTACTCACTTGGATTGGAGCAAAACAAATGAAATATTCCAAAATCATCCTAAATTCATGAGCTCTGTGATATATATGTGAGTCCTATGTATTTAACCTTTTCTCATATAATATAAATATTTTAAAATTTTAAGACACTTTCATTTGGAAATTATAATTTCTGTAATACTTTATAACTTTCATTTGTGAAAATACCATATGGCCAGAAAGTTCATGTGTCCTTTAAAATAGTATACAGTTTAAAACTGCCCACGAATTATATGGCCACTCTGTATTATTTAAACAATATGTTCCTAGTACCATAGGCAACCTATTATTTCATGATATTCTTGTTGCTAAACTACTGATTAAAATAAATGCAATGTAAATTATTAGTGTGCAAACTATAAATACAATATAATGTATAGCATTTTGTATTAGTTATTGAGAAGCAAGTAAACATAACATTAAAAGTACAATGAAAATCAGAAGGAAATTGCAAGAGAATCTGACTTAAAAAATGTAATCTTAGGGCGGTGCCTGTGCCTCAAAGGAGTAGGGCACTGGCCCCATATGTCAGAGGTGGAGGGTTCAAACCCAGCCCTGGCCAAAAACCACACAAAAAAAAAAAACACACACACAAAAAAACGTAATCTTAATCTGAAGTCCATCATGCAAGCTTAAAATGGAAGAGACATACTAGGTAAAACAATAATGGCAATAGGTAAGAAATATTCTAAGTAAAACAATGCAATAAGTAATTAAGCAAAAGTTTAAAATAAATGCAATGTAAATTATTAGTTTGCAAACTATAAAGAAAATATAATGTATAGAATTTTTGTATTAGTTATTGAGAAGCAAGTAAACATAACATTGAAAGTGCTGTGAAAATCAGGAGAAAATTGCAAGAGAATTGCAAAAGCTAAAAGACAATAATAATCAATCAATTAATAACCAAATGCTAATAATTTTAGCAAATGATTTTACAAGTATGTTTGGACCCCTGAAATATTGTCAATCTTTACCTATCATTATCATGCTTAAAAATGTCCATTCACCCAAAACATCTTACTACTTTTGTATTTATTTATATTTCCCTGCAATAGTTGTGCTTTGATATTTTTGCAAATTTATTTAAATAATTGCTTCATTCATATGTATTGAATTCATATTTTTAGTCCAAAATATATAGAGTTGTATTTGTTAACATGAACTCTTTGAGTTATCTCTATAGAATTTTCCATAAGGACTGTATTATTTTGCAGTCCTATCACTAGTGTCAAAGAGTTCCTTTCTCTACATATCTATCCTAGAACCTGTTGTTTGGGGATTTTTTTTTTTTTTTTTGTAGAGACAGAGTCTCACTTTATCACCCTCAATAGAGTGCTGTGTCATCACACAGCTCACAGCAACCTCCAACTCTTGGGCATAGGAGATTCTCTTGCCTCTGCCTCCCCAGTAGTTGGGACTACAGGCAGCTGCCACAACACCTGGCTATTTTGTTGGCAGAGACCGGGTTTGAACCCGCCACCTTTGGTATATGGGACCGGTACCCTACTCGATGAGCCACAAGCGCCGCCCTGTTTGGGGACTTTTTAATGTGACCCATTCCACTGGAGTTAGGCTATACCTCATTGTGGTTTAATATCCATTCCCCTTATGATTTGAGACAGTGAGCATTTTTTCATGGGTTTGGTGGTTATTAGTGCCTCCTTCTTTTGCTCACTTTCTGTTCATGTCTTTTGCTTCCTTTTTAATGAGGCTGTTCAGTTGTTTCGTACTAACTGGCGTGAGTTCTTTGTGGATAATGGCTATCAGTCCTTCAGCTATACAGCATGCAATTATTTCCTCCCATTCCGTGGATTGTCTCTCTGTTCTTTTATTGTGTCCTTGGCTATACAGAAGCTTTTTAATTTCATTAAGTGTCATTTATTTATTTTTATTGTGATTGTGATTACTTTTGGGATCTTGATCATAAATTCTTCACCTAAGCTAGTATCTATAAGATTTTTTCCAAAATTTTCTTCTAATATTCTTACAGCCTGCCTTAAGTTTGAGTCTTTTATCCATCATGAGTTAATTTTATGAGCATTGAGAGATGTGGATCCTGGTTCTTTCTTTTTCTCTCCATACATATCAAACCAAGTTTCACATTTTTGCTTGTTCTTATATTCAACGTTCATCGTATTTACTAAACCAGGAGTTGACAAACCTTTTTTGTAAAGGATAACAATGAAAACATTACATTTTGTAGGTTATTCAGTCTGTGAAAGTCATTCAACTATGTCATTATGGTGTTTTCAAACAGCCACAGGCAATATGTAACTAAGTGGCTGTAGCTGCAGTAAAAATTAATTTATAAAGTAGGTGTTGGATTTGACGTGGTTCACAGACTCTAGTAGATCAAACTTCATATTAGATTATAAGCTCCTTGAGAGAAGAAACTACATCTTACTCATCTTTCTTCACCATAAAGTTTCTGTCTCAGTAATTTGCACATTTTAGGGATTTGAAAAAATTTTCATTATTGAATTAATGGGAGTCTTGTGACTACAGCATAAAATACTGAATGGTTAATTGTATAAGTGATGGGAATAGAGAGAGTGAAAAAGAGAAAGTTGTACAGAGAAGACAAGACAGAAATAAAATAAAAGTCAGGTTTGTTGCTTTTATAAACTATTTTCCATTTTCAGAAATTATATCACAAGCAAAAATTGTGTTTAGATTCAATATCATTTTCTACTAGGAACCATAAAAAAGCAGGATAGAGAGATAGTATCCCAACTGTTCTAATAAAGGATGAGCATGGATTTATTGTTACACAGCAACATACAGAGTGAATCTGAGCTCCAGGAAAGAGTTGACTTGATCTCCAGAGCGGAGATGAGAAGAGTTTCTGAAGATGCAGAAGAGTTAGTCTTTGAGATTATAGAAAGTTGCTTTCTTAATCTCAAAAAGAGAAAAAATTGCAATGATTACTGCTTTTAATTTCACTCTCTAAATTGATTTTTGAAAGAGGTAAAATATAATTGTAAAAATGTAGAAAGTACTAAGATTTTCCCAAAATATTGCTGGTAGGTAGGCCATTAAGATGATTATATTTCCTCCAAAAGGAATTCTAGAATTGAATTTCTGAGAAAGATTTTTGTTGTAAATAAAACAAAGATTTGATAACTTTATATAATGCAAACAGACAACTGAAAAATTATTTATTCACAATGGAGCACTGAGTTTCATAAAAAGTAAATATAAAGTTTTGAAAACTTCAAATTTATACATCATGAGCTTGAGGGAACAGAAAAGCAAATAAATGAAGACATTCTTAGGAGAGCATAAAATATTGCCCTGCAAGTTGTATGTAAGGTCAGGTCAAACCAATATTGACTAAGGAGTCATGGACAGAGATCTTTTGTGAAGTCATCACATTCCGAAGAAATGTAGACTTTCCTGAATGGAGATGGTAGAGAATCCAATGGACAGACATCACACAATATGAGGCCCACATTTTTATCCTAAATCTGGTCAATGTATATTTATCAGTTGTATGACTTTATGGATTCATTTTTCCTGTCTTGAAATTGAGAAAGATGACTTAGACATCCTTCTGATTCTTTTCAGCTATAAAATTAGTCATTTGTGCATAAGACCTCATTCAATTTGAATGAGTGCATTTCACACTAAGTGTCATCACTGAGTTTATATTCATATTTCTACCATAATAAACTGTAACAGAATATTTGATTAGTTTTATTGTACTTTCCCTTTTAGAATTTATGTGGGATTTGTGAAGGTTTCAAGTTTCTTAGGATGGATATCCAGACCTATAATTCTATTATGTTTCCTCATTTACATATTCTGTAATGAAACTGGTTCCCACACATGTTCCTTACTGGGATGCCTCAACTTTTTGCAATAAGATTAAAACGAATATTGTTATTAATGATGATACTGCTATTTTTCCTTTTGGAAAGCAGATTTTCTATTAACATATGATCAACTTTACAATTTATATGAAGTTGAAGTGAAATGTTATTTTAAGTTTCATACAAATCTACCTAAATTTGTATATTATTAACAATTTTCATACAAATCTACTTATATTCATATGTTATTAACAATTAATAACAATACTTATGATTTCCATACATAAGTATAATACATTTAAACATAATTATTTCTTACAAATATTATTCAGGTTGAGTTCTTATCTGAAAACTCTAGTGGAAAATCTGTTTCCAAGCCCATTTTTGTGGTTAGCAGAAGTCCGGTTTTAGCAATTGCAGGACTGAGGTCCCCAATTCTCTCACAACTGTTGAAGATTGTTCTTAACACATGGGTAAATTCTTCTATGCCAGTGGATACTATCTACTTAGTAGTAAATAACATGCAAAAGAAAAATAAAAAAGAAATAAATAACACATGTCATAAGAAAACTATGAATTAGATGAGTCATTTTTAGTAACTTATTTAAAAATAATATTGAACCAGACCATGACAAAATAAAGATACTCCATTCTCTTTTGATAAAGAAGTTTAGATATTTCATAACGTTCTTTTCATTTAATAAAGAAATAAACACAGATAATGTGGAAAGAAGACTGAGGAAATCCAGATTAGAAGACAAAGATAAATTTAGGTCCCTAAGGGTTGCACAGATTTTTCTGGGATAACTGGCAGACAAAATGAGATCCTCCTTGGTAGTGCCAAGGAGATAGTTAATACTTACCATAGGATTAAACAGATTAAACAGATATAGATAAAGGCAGAGTCAGGAAATGTTGAAAAGCATTTGATACTTGGCTTTAAAAACTCACAATCTTTAAAGAATATATTTCCTAAAATAGTCATGCTATTCTACTGTTGACTATCTTTGACACCAACTGTGAATTGATTCACACTGACAATAGAACAACCCAAACTGATTTCTCTATCTTTTGAGCTTATCATGAGGACCCGCACGCAGAAACATAACGTCGATAGAGTTTTCTCTCACCAAGGCAGTGAAAGTAGGGGATGTACTAGTTTCCTATTGCTGTGTAACAAGTTACCCCACACTTAACCACAGCCATCTATTAACTCACACTTCTGTAGGTTAGAAGTCTGGCACACATGGCTTAGTTTTCTGCTCATCATTATCACAAGCCTGAAATCAAGATGTTGTTCAGGCTGAACTCTTGTCTGAAATCTCTAGTGGAAAATCTGTTTGCAAGTTCATTGCAGTGTTTAGCAGAAGTCCATTTTTAGCAATTGCAGGGCTGAGGTCCCTAATTGTCTCATAACTGTTGCTGAAGACTGCTCTTAGCTGCTGGAGCCTGTCTCATTCTACTAGTAACTCAGGATGTCTGCTTTCTTCCAGACTAACCAGAGTGCATTTTTTTCTAACTTCCTTTCTGAGACCAGATGGAGAAAAATCTCTGCTTGTAAAGGTTCAGCAATAAGAAAAGATAAATCCAGATCATCTTCCTATTTGAGATTAAATGTACTGTATAACATAACCTAATTATAGGGGTAAAATTCATCAAATGTGCAGTACCATATACTATGCAGGGTGCCGTTTTAGAATTCTGCTCAGTCCAGAACTCTGGAAGTCAAGGACTGGTCTTTACATCTTGGCTCTGCTAACTTCCAGCAATGTCACCTAGACAACTCTTTTGGTAGGTTTTTTCATCAGATTCATTATTTATAAAATTAGTATAACACTATTGTGAGAATTTAATGCTTATACTAATTCCTCAATACATGTTAGCTATTATCATTAATTTCCAAGAATATCTAGATAGTAGAGAGCCAGGGGAAGAGCTGATATGAATAATTGTTAGAGGGGCCTGTACCGCGAAATAAACAGATGTGATAAATGTGTCCTCTCTTCCTTCAGTGAATTTAAGTGTCTATTGCCCTTCCATTATGGCAGTTTCTTACATCTCTAAATTTCTAGAATTAAAGATGTGAAATTTTGATATAATTTAACACATAAACATTACCAAAACTGGTGGCACCTGGGGCTCAGTGAGTAGGGCGCTGGCCCCATATACTGAGGGTGGAGGGTTCAAACCCAGCCCCTGCCAACCTGCAACAAAAAAATAGCCAGGCATTGTGGCAGGTGCCTGTACTCCCAGCTACATGGGAGGCTGAGGCCAATCACCTAAGCCCAGGAGCTGGAGGTTGCTGTGAGTTGTGACGCCACGGCACTCTGCCAAGTGTGACTCTGTCTCTAAAAAATATTACCAAGACAACTACTTCACCCAGTATACTCGAAGAAACAATGATATTTTATAGTACTGGTGGGAAAATTGGTTATTGGACTTACAGAGAAAGAGTATATCCATTACCAAAGGTCTAAAAATTAAAAGGGGATTTTTAAGTGTAACACCAACTTTATCTGAAATTTAAATATACATGTAACTTTTATAATTGCTCCTGAATCAGATATGACCCTACTTGTAATATTGAATTGGTTCAACTGTAGAAGCCAAAATTAAATAATTCCACAGCCCTTTAATTTTGGCTACATAAAAATACATTCTCATAAAATTGATTATTGCAGTTATTATCTATCTTTCACGTCTTTCTTCCAGAACCACTCATTAACAACTTTATAAAACTATCTGCTTGGCTAACTGAGGCATGTACATTTTTGGTACCAAAATATCAGCTACCTTCAAGAAAAGCTATATCTCCTCTGTACTGAATTTCTGCCTTAGCTTTTGTGATTTCTGTTCCCTGCCATGGGCATTACTTAAGGGTGTTTGAAGAGCATGAGATTTGCATTCAGAGACCCTACACTGAAGGCTGCTGCCTTCCATTTCTTTGACCAAGTTCTGCTCCTTGCATTAGCTGTAGGCTTGATTAGCTGGCCAGATCCTAGGAGCTGAGAATTTGTCGCCTGGTGAGAACTGACCTTAATGTTGATTCCTAAAATCTGTGGGTTTAATAATGAAAACAGGAATCAATCAATAAATAACTATTTTTGCTCTTCCTGCTGCTAAACTGTGCTGACCTGTTAGTGTGACTCCTTTCCATCCATGTTCACTTCATATTTTTCAGGGTGATGGCTGCTCAGTGGCAGATTAGATTTTATTCAAGCTATTTTAGTCAAAAACTATGCTCAAACCTAGGGGATGATTCTCTTCCTTCCCTCAGATTGATAGATTCTGTAGTCCCATTGTTCCTAGGTGGTGCCTATCTTTGCTTGGAGAAGTGTTAATGAACGTGGCCTAACTGCATGCTATTAGTTGGAGAGAAGTAATACTGACAGCAGGGTAGATTGAACTATGCTGTGCATTATTCTAGTTCCGCAAACTCTGAAAAAAATTGTTTATTTGTTAAGCAGGTGTTAAAATTGTTCAAAATAATCCGTGGACACCTATCATTGAATTCCGTTAAGATGCAGTACACCAGTTCATACATTATATTTCTTTTTCTTTCTTTCTTTCTTTTTTTTCTTGCAGTTTTTGGCTGGGGCTGGGCTTGAACCTGACACCTCTGGCATATGGGGCCGGCGCCCTACTCCTTTGAGCCACAGGCGCTGCCCTATACATTATATTTTTGATACTGATAGTTTATACTAAAATCAAGAGAATCTCTTTTAGGCACAGGAATTCTTGCCTCTATTCTCATATACGTTTACCATATATGGTGATACATACCTAGGCTGTTTGTATTTCTTATTTGTTTGTTCATTTGCTTTATGCAAATGCTCTGGTCCTGTTGCTATAATGCTAAACCAATATTTGGGTTTGGCTGGTTCACCAGGTGATTCTATTGCTTAGAACAATGTTGGCAAAAATTTAACAGCCCCATAATAAAATATAAAAATTCAAAAAAATACTTCTGTTGACTACAAGTCAACTAATTTGGTATTATGTGTCATAGAAAAAATATAAAGTGTGAATTACAGTAATTAAAGATTTTCTGATCTTTCAAGACACTCTCTTTCATTTGGAATAGTTATATTTGGTTTAAGATGATGTTACAGTAATTAAAGATTTTCTGATCTTTCAAGACATTGTCCTTCATTTGGAATAGTTATATTTGGTTTAAGATGATGTCAATCATATAAAATAGGGTTATTGTATAGGTCCTGTGAAAAGAAATGAAGACATTCATGCCTAGCTGGGATACTGGCAGAGAACTTTTCAGGATTACCCAAAGTTCAGATAGTCATATTCAATGAAAAATGACTATCACCACCAGACAGTCTTATCCTGTAATTTATTTTCCTTAATTTAAAAATCATATATAAAAACACGTCCCAAAGCCTAGAGTAGGGATATCTCTAGTATGAGAATTAAGTCTCTCCAGCTATAGCCAGAACTATAATGTCAGGGTAGTATATTTTTGAAGTATTCAGAAGGATAGGATAGAAATATACAGAATAATTATGTGTTAGTTTGCACAGAGGCAAAGAAAACACACAAAACAAAGTGCACAGCCTGAGCAGTTACATAAATCATGCTGATCTAACAAGCTTCAAACAAGTGGAAGCCAGGCCCTTGTCTTATCTCTAAAGACTTCCTTTGCCTTTTGGTTGAACTCCTCTTTCCTCAGGCAGAGTTGACCTCAGACTTCTCTCTAACATTAATCTTCAATAGCTAGGAAACAAAGGTAAATTCAGGAAAGGCATTACTGTTGTTCTGGGGAATTGGAGGGTGAGCTACAATGTGTATGCAGCAAAGCTGACTAAAACAGCAATAAGAGAGATAAACAATCATTGGACACATTCTTCTCCTACAAACACATTCTCATCAAGTTCCCACAGCCTTAGGGTCCCACAGGAGGAACTGGCCAGAAAAACACAAATGAAAAAAATAAAACCTTTTACAATGTCAGTGTTTGTTGAGACAAAGTAATTAGAGAGCCATCAGGCCCAATTACAAAGCACACACAGTCAATTGTCATAAAGTATTTAGAAAGCCAAGTAGGGAAGCTGTTTAACTCGTGGCCTTCTATTGAATGCAATCCAGTTCAGGGGTCTCTTGCTTCTGGTCTGTAAGGCAGACAATGCACCCTGTAATTGCATTGCTTGTTCACTCTGCCCTTAAACATTTACCACAGAGAATTAATGTCTTCATGAGACCTTCTCTTGCTACTCAGAAAATGCTGAAATTCGTTCCAGCCCCATGGCATCCTTGTTTTTTCAGAACTTTATTCCTCCTTTTGCAATATTTTGACCTTTGCAATATGCTAGTCTAGCTAATGTTGCTGAACAACTTTGCATCACGTTCTATAAAGTTTGAAATATTATGTACAAACAAAAATTTAGAGTGATATTAAAGATTAATTTTATTTATTTATTTATTTATTTATTTTGTAATTTCTCTCTTTTTTTTATTGAATCACAGTTGTGTACATTAGTTCAAACATGGGGTACAGTGTGGGGGCTTCACATGCAATCTGAGATATTTTATCAACCTGATTGACATACCGTTCATGATATTTTCTCATTTACTATATGAAAACATTTTTGATCTGTATTTAGAAGTTTTCTCCTGACCCTTCGAATATGTACCACCCATGTGATCTCACCCTTTGTCCCATCTCCCCTCACTCTCTCCCTCCCCTTCCCTCCCTCTCCCCTTTCCCTGTCTTCCTGTGCAATAAATGGGTTGTAGCCTTCACGTGAACGATAAAGAATTTGTCTCATATTAGGGGTGTATACATTGGATACTTTTTCTTCCATTCTAGAGATACTTTGCTAAGGAGAACATGTTCCAGTTCCATCCATGTAAAATGAAAGACGTAAAGTCACCATCTTTCTTTAAGGCTGCATAATATTCCAGGGTATACATGTACCACAGTTTATTAATCCATTCGAAGATTAATTTTAAAACTCAAGCTCCACTCTCATTCCTGAAGTCTGTGCATATATGAGCTAGGATCCCACAACTTGTACATAGATATTTCAGACTCCACCTATTATGGAATCTAAGATCTAAAGAACTAGGAATTGATTGAAAGAAATATAGGAGGAGCCAAGATGGCGGTCTGTAGCCAGCTTTCTGCAGACACTCCTGTCCAGAAGGAGAGTTAAAGGACAGAAATTTAGCAAGAAAGCCAACGGTTTGGAGCTGAGTCAAGAGACAAGGTCGAGGAACGCACATCA
>CAUYON010078914.1:0-16037 GCA_963573935.1 Arctocebus calabarensis
GCCTTCATATGAAAGCTATAAATTAGCTTCATATTAGGGCTGAGTACATTGGATACTTTTTCTTCCATTCTTGAGATACTTTGCTAAGAAGAATATGTTCCAGCTCCATCCATGTAAACACAAAAGAGGTAAAGTCTCCCACATAACAAAATCCCAAAACCAGAGATGTTGGCGTGGATGTGGAGAAAGAGGAACACTTCTACACTGTTGGTGGGAATGCAAACTAGTACATTCCTTTTGGAAAGATATTTGGAGAATACTTAGAAAATCCAATTCTTCACACCTGATTGAAGATGGCGACTGAGTAGCAGCTTCTGTGCAGTTGGGCACAGTGAGAGTGGGGAGAGAAGACTTCAGGCATCTCTGGCCAGTAGACTTCACCCAGAGGGTTCCCTTTGGTGACACAGGAAGTCAGTGAGAGCATTCTGGACCCCATAAGGAGCACAGAAGCAGTGCAAAACTGGCAAGTGGCAGGTGCTTTTGCCTGCAGTTGTAACCATAGCAACAGTGAGATTTGCAAGCTGGAAAAGCCTTACCTGGGGACTATTTTGGTATTTTTGGACTTGGAAACTTGATTGAACTGCCTTGGGAGATCTTAGGCCAGTGTGTGGATGACACTGGGTATTGTCTGGGGCTGCAGACTATGCTTCTGGGCAGGAAAAGAGCTAATATCATTCAGCTGTGGACTGCCCCTGCATGTTGCAGTGCCGGGATCAGCCGGGAGACCTTGGGTGAGTAATCTAGTGACTGAGCCCCCCCAAAGGCTGGGATTGAGATGCTAGGCAAGTGCAGAGATCCAAGTGTTTGGCAGATTAATAGCCATTAATAGGCCCTCAAAGGCATAGAAGGAGACTGCATTTGGCACACTGGATAAGCAGGTAGCCACACCAAGAGAGATCCCAGGGATAAATGCTTTCTCTGAAAAGCTTCTGCTTGGCCAAGGTTCATGGCTTGGAGTGTCTATTGAGTGGGTGAGGAGTCATTTGGGCTGCCAAGCCTGCAAGGTCTAAGAAATCATCTCGTACAGCTGTATCAACATTGTGATTAATATCTCATATCTCAGAAGATCATCTGTTGCCCAGTCAATACTTAGCAAGATATATATACTGTTCGATTTCTTGGTTTGAGTTTTTTTTTTTAATTTTGACATTTTTCCTTGACCTTTTTTTTTCTTTTTTTCCCCCACCATTCTAGTTTAAATACAATCCTCCATTTTTGCCTTCTTTAACAATTAGAATTTCATTTTTGCTAGTGTTTCTGTCCCTATTATTTGTTTTTCCCCCCCTAATTTTATCCCATAAGAGTTTTTGCTTGTTTGTTTCGGTTTGATTTACAGTATTTTTGTCTTTCCTCTCTACCTGGTGGAGGTGGGGTATTGTGTCTGAGCTGGCTATCAAAGAGCTGTTGACCTCAAGGGAATCACACAACCCAGCACCCCCAGAGGTTGGGGGTCTTTAAGGTTGGGCCATAGTACTCTACTATACACCTATATTTCTCCTGTTTCTTTCTTTCTTTCAGTGCCTTTCTTCTTTTTGTCAATATTTTCTTTTACTCATGCCCTCTTATTTCTCTCTCTCTTTTCTCCTCTTTAAATCTTTTTTCCCTTCTTGCTCTTCAATCTTTTCATCCCTTTGGTCTCACACCAAAAGGGCTCATTAAAAGTTTAGGCGAGCAGTATAATAACTTAGAGAGCAAGAAGAAGTGAAAGAAAAACTAGGGTAAGGAAACAGATAAAAAAAACCACTCATGAAGAAGAATCAGCAGAAAAATCCTGGAAAACATGAAATCCCAGGCCAGAGTAACCTCTTCTAGGGATTGTGAGATAGCTACTGCAGAAGATTCCTCCAGTAAAGAAATGTTAGAAATGACAGAAGGGGAATTTAAAATACAGATAATGAAATGAATGAAGGAAATTGCTGAGAAAGTGTAAAACAACCAAAAAGCAATGGAAGAAATTGCTGAGAAAGTGGAAAACAATCATAAAACAATGAAAGAAATTGCTGAGAAAGTGTATAATTACCAAAAGGAAATTCAAAAACAGAATCAAATAAGAGATAAACGATATGAAGAATATAAAAGGACATAGCAGAGCTGAAGGAACTGAAGCAGTCAATTAGGGAACTTAAGGATTCAATAGAAAGTGTCAGCAACAGATGAGATCATGCAGAAGAAAGACTTTCAGAGGTAGAGGATAAAGCTCTTGAGATAACTCAGATACTTAAGGAGGCTGAAAAGAAGAGAGAGAAAGCAGAACGTTCACTGACAGAATTACGGGACTCTATGAAGTGTTCAAACATATGAGAATAGGTATCCCAGAAGGGGAAGAAGAAGAAATAGAAGCCATTCTAGAGAATAGTATAAATGAAAATTTCCCAAATATCACCAAAGATTCTGACATACTCCTTTAAGAGGGATATCGGTCCCCTGGTCACCTCAACTCAAATAGAGCTTCTCCAAGGCATATTGTGATGAATTTATCTAAAGTAAAAACAAAAGAAAAGAGCTTGCAAGCTGCCAGGTGTAAGGGGCCAACTGACCTACAGGGGTAAACCTATCAGGGTGACTGTGGACTTCTCCAATGAAACTTTTCTAGTCAGAAGACAATGGTCTATCTTTAACCTACTTAAACAGAACAATTTCCAGCCCAGAATTCTATACTCTGCCAAGTGAAGCTTTAAAATTGGTGGAGAAATTAAATCTTTTATTGATATGCAAACATTGAGGAAATTTGCCACAACAAGACCAGTTTTACAGAAAATATTTCAACCTGTCCTACACACTGAGTATCACAATGGACCTTCAGCAAAGTAAACAACTAGAAATTATAGGACAGAATCTAGTTTCCACAATGATGCAAAAGGCAAAACTAACCAATGGACTTTCACAAAATAAAATGAGTAGAACACTACCACACATACCAATTATCTCAATGAACGTCAATGGCTTGAATTCCCCACCGAAGAGGGATAGATTGACTGATTGGATTAAAAAACACAAGCCATCTATTTGTTGTCTGCAGGAAATATACCTCACATCAAAAGACAAATAAAAACTCAGAATTAAGGGATGGAAGTCAATTTTTCAGGCAAATGGAATTCAGAAGAAAAGAGAGATTGTAATCTTATTCTCAGATACATGTGTATTTAAAGCAACTAAAGTCAAAAAATATAATGATGGTCACTTCATATTGATTAAGGGAAAAATACAACAAGAACATATTTCAATTTTAAATATTTATGCACCAATTTAAATGCTCTCAGATTCTTGAAACAGACCTTGCTTAGTCTGAGCAATATGATATCCTATAACACCATAATAATAGGGGACTTCAACTCCCCTGTCTTAGAGCTGGACAGATCCTCTAAACAGAAATTAAATAAAGATATTAGAGATTTAAATCAAACTTTAGAACAACTGTGCTTGATACATGTAAATAGAATACTCCATCCCAAAGATATAGAATATACATTATTCTCATCATCCCATAGAACATTCTCCAAAATTGGTCATATTCTGGGACACAAAACAAACCTCAGCAGGATCCAAAGAATTGAAATTCTACCTTGCATCTTTTCAGACCACAAGGCACTAAAAGTGGGACTCAACTCCAACAAAAATGCTCAACCTCACACAAAGGCATAGAAGTTAAATGACCTTATGCTGAATGGCACTTGGGTGCAGGAAGAAATAAAAAAGGAAATCATTAACTTCCTTGAGTATAACAACGATGAAGACACAAACTACCAAAACCTATGGGATACAGCAAAAGCAGTTCTGAGAGGAAAATTTATTGCTTTAGAAGCCTAAATTTGAAAAACAGAAAGAGAGCATATCAACAAACTCACAAGCCATTGATGGAATTGGAAAAAGAACAATCTAAGCCTAAACCCAGCAGAAGAAAAGAAATATCAAAAATTAAATCAGAGATCAATGAAATTGAAAACAAAAGAATCATTCAGAAAATTAATGAAACAAGGAGTTTGTTCTTTGAAAAAATAAATAAAATAGATAAGCCTTTGGCCAGACTAACCAAAAATAAAACAGTAAAATCTCTAGTAACCTCAATCAGAATTGATAAAGGGTAAATAACAACTGATACCACAGAAATACAAGAGATTACCTCTGAATACTACCAGAAACTTTATGCCCAGAAATTTTACAATGTGAAGGAAATAGATCAAGATTTAGAATCACGTCCTCTCCCTAGACTTAGCCCATATGAAATAGATTTCCTGAACAGACCAATTTCAAGCACTAAGATCAAAGAAACAATAAATAATCTCCCAACAAAAAAAAAAATGCCCTGGTCCAGAATGCTTCACACTAGAATTTTATCAAATCTTCATAGAAGAGCTTATTCCCATACTGCAGAAATTATTTTTACTGAGGAGAAAGTAATCTTCCCCAATATGGTCTATGAAGCAAATATCACCCTAATACCAAAACCAGGAAAAGACCCAACTAAAAAAGTAGAACTTCAGACCAAT
Source organism: Arctocebus calabarensis (assembly GCA_963573935.1). NCBI lineage: Eukaryota > Metazoa > Chordata > Mammalia > Primates > Lorisidae > Arctocebus > Arctocebus calabarensis. The sequence continues at coordinate 4,488 of CAUYON010078914.1, forward strand.
TTCACTAATGAATATAGATGCAAAAATTCTCAACAAAATCTTGGCCAATTGATTACTGCTTATCATCAAAAAAGTCATACATCATGATCAAGTAGGTTTCATCCCAAGGATGCAAGGCTGGTTTAATATTCTCAAGTCTATAAACATTATTCACCATATCAACAGAAGCAAAACTAAAGACTATATGATCCTCTCAATAGATGCAGAAAAAGTATTCAATAAATTCCAGCATCCTTTTCTAATTAGAACACTGAGGAGTATAGGTATAGGTGGCACATTGCTTAAACTGATCAAAGCAATCTATGACAAACCCACAGCTAATATTTTATTGAATGGAGTAAAACTAAAAGCTTTTCCTCTTAGAACTGGAACCAGACAAGGTTGTCCTCTGTCACCATTACTATTCAACATAGGGCTGGAAGTTCTAGCCAATACAATTCGACAAGACAAGAAAATAAAGGGCATCCAAATAGGTGCAGAGGAGGTCAAACTCCCTTTTTGCTGATAATATGATCTTATGCTTAAAGAACCCTAAAGACACAATCACAAGACTCTTGGAACTCATCAAAAAATACAGTAATGTCTCAGGATATAACATCAATATTCACAAGTCAGTTGCCTTTCTATATGCCAACAACAGCCAAGATGAGAGGTTAATTAAGTATACAACTCCCTTCACTATAGCCCCAAAGAGAATGAAATACTTAGGAATATATCTAACAAAGGAGGTGAAAAAACTCTATAAAGAAAATTATGAAACCCTAAGAAAGGAAATGGCAGAGGACTTTAACAAATGGAAGAACATACCATGCTCATGACTGGGAAGAATCAACATTGTTAAAATGCCTATACTTCCCAGAGCAATTTACCGATTCAATGCCATCCCTATTAAAATACTAATATCCTACTTTCAAGACTTGGTAAAAATGATTCTGCACTTTGTATGGAATCAGAAAAAAACCCTGTATAGCTAAGGCAGTTCTTAGTAATAAAAAAAAAAAAAAGCTGAGGGTCTCACCATACCAGATTTTAGGCTGTATTACAAGGCCATAGTGGTCAAGAAAGCATAGTACTGGCACAAAAAACAGAGATATAGATACTTGGAATCATATAGAAAACTTGGAAATGAAACCAGCAACATCTGTACAGCCACTTAATCTTTGATAAACCAAACAAGAGTATTCACTGGGGGAAAGACTCCCTATTCAATAAATGGTGCTGGGAGAATTGGATATCCACATATAAAAGACTGAAACTGGATCCACATCTTTCTCCACTCACAAAACTTGATTCAAGATGGATAAAGGACTTAAATGTAATGCATAAAATGATAAAAATCCTCAAAGAAAGAATTTGAAAAACACTGGAAGATATTGGCCTGGGGAAAGACTTTATGAGGAAGACTACCATGGCAATAGCAACAACAGCAATAATAAACAAATGGGGTTTAATTAAACTGAAAAGCTTCTGTCAGCAAGGAGACAACAACCAGAGCAAATTGACAACCTACCCAATGAGAATGGATATTTGCATATTTTGAATCAGACAAAAGTTTAATAACCAGGATCTATATAGAACTTCAATTAATCTACAAGAAAAAAACCAACAATCTCATATATCAAAGGGGAAGAGAGATGAATAGAATCTTCTCTAAAGACAACAAATGAATGGCCAGTAAACACATGAAAAAATGCTCATCATCCTTAATTATTAGAGAAATGCAAATTAAAACCACCCTGAGTTATCATCTAACTGCAGCGAGAAGGGCCTATATCACAAAATCTCAAAAATTGCAGATGCTGGCACAGATGTGGGGAGAAAGGAACACTTTTACACTGCTGGTGGGACTGCAAACTAATACAACCTTTTTGGAAGGAAGTATGAAGAAACCTCAAAGAACTCAACCTAGACCTCCCGTTTGATCCTGCAATCCCATTACTGGGCATCTATCCAGACAAAAAAAAAAAAACTTTTTTATAAAGACACTTGTACTAGGCTGTTTATCACAGCCCAATTTACAATTGCTAAAATGTGGAAACAGCCTAAATGTCCTTCAACCCAGGAGTGGATTAGCAAGTTATGGTATATGTATATCATGAAATATTGCTCAGCCATCAAAACCATAGAGATTTTGTAGCATTTGTACTAACTTGGATGGAGGTGGAACACATTATTCTTCATGAAACATCTCAGGAATGGAGAAGCATGAATCCTATGTATTCAACTTTGATATGAGGACAATTAATGAGAATTAATGACACAGTGGGGCATGGGGGAAGGGAAGAACAGACAGAAAGAGAAGGAGGGAGGGGGTGAGGGAAAGAAAACAAAAAAAAGAAAAGAAAATAGTGACTAATTCTCACATAATTTGGATTCAATTTTGATCAAAGTACACTACTTAAACATTTTTAATTCAACTTGTTAAAATGTTGTTTAGGATATTGCATCCTCATTTATAAGTGAAATATGTGTGTAATTTCCCTTTAGAACAATATATTTTCTCCAATTTTAATATCAGGTATATCCAGATTAAGTAGAATGATTTTGAAACATTTTTTTCTATTGTCCATAAGATTTGGCATGACCCGTTTTTGAAATTATCTTTTACTTTTATTTATAAATATTAGTTGTCTATTTTTTGAGACTTTGGGAAAAAAATAAGAAGTTAACTGATGACTCCATACTGAGCCTCAGAGTCAAGGCATACTATAATAGACATACTCTTATTTAACAATGTGAATGTTACTTTATTTGCATTATTATTATTAATATTGCTTAATATTTTGATGCAGTAATCATCTGATTTCTTTTCTGAATGGATTCATCTTCATTCATTCTTTACGAGGTTTTTGTTTCTAGTCCTTATCTTAAACATTGTTATTGTTATTAAATTTTAAGCCTTTTTAATTCTGTGAAGGTGAAAATGGAAACCTAATAAACACATGTATATGTAAAAAAAATTGTAACTGATAGTTACACAACTTTACTATATAAAGCAGTTTCAAGTTACTTTAATAAAATGAAGTGTACTGCATTTTAACATCTTTACAAAAAAAAAAAGAAAAGAAAGAAAATCCAATTCTTCCTCAATCTCTCACCCTTGCAAGAGTGATAGTTAGTATTGTGGTAAGAAAGTGGGAAAATTGAAATTTTGATTAACTGAATCCTAACTACCTAAAGTTCACAATGTTCCTAAAGTTAGTGATTTCTTAATATTCAACATGGATTAAAGAACAAATTCTACCTTAAAAATATTGGCAATTATTAAGTATTCCACCATTGCAAGTTTTGTCCATGTATCAGTATTTAATCTATTACAAACGCTCAGAATTAAATATTTTACATCTTTACCACTTTAATACTGCACAAAGAATATTTCTTTCTTTGATTATTTTTTTTTAAACAGTCTCACTATGTCACCCTCAGTAGAATGTTGTGGTGTCCCAGCTCACAGCAACCTTAAACTTTCGGGCTTAAGTGGTTCTTTTGCCTCCAGCCTCCCAGTATCTGGGACTACTGGCACCTGCCACAATACCCAGCTATTTTTGTTTTGTTGCAGTTGTCATTGTGTAGCTGGCCTGGGCCAGGTTGGAACCTGCCAGCCTGGGTCTATGTGCCTGGTGCCTTAAACACTGAACTACACGTGCTGCCTGATGACTGAACATTTTAAGCAGCCTCTGGACACTCAATCTGGATGCCAGAAAATACATACCATGTTGTGCTAAATATATCATGAAAATAAACTAATTGAGTGTCATTTTGAAAAGTAAGATCTGGGACTACTCAAAGGATATTTCTTGTTGTTTAACAGATTTCAATGAGCTAGAAATTCAATGACCTGAATATCCTATTCTCTAACATTTCTTATTCTAATAAAATTTACATTTCTAATAAAATTTACATTACATACGTTTAACTAGTTTATCTCCCAATTTTAAGATAAAGTAGTATAAAACATGAATGGTAAAGAGTGGCTAACTGACCTCCAAGTCTGTTCCTTCCATTTCTTTCACTCATCATCACACTATATTTCCAGTTATTTTATTATTTCAGTTTTCCCATGGCTGGGGTGTAGCTCATGAGATGTGGAGTTTGTGCAGAAGCTGATGTGCACTGTTTCCACACCTGCTCCCTGGAATCCTTCCATTGGGAATTCCTCCATGCCTTTTTCTCATCTAATGGTTGACAGAGGGGAGTATGGAGGATTTGGAAGGCTGATGGCTTTCTGAATGGCCATTTCAAAGGTGATGTGCCACACCGGACCACTTCTGCTCACTTACTACGGACTGTAAATTGGAGTTTGGGTGCTTAGTAGTTATAGAAGCTAGCATTACCTTTTACAAATACAACTTGCTTTCCTTAGCAGACATAAGTATTGACTAATAGCTTTGCCAGCTTTTCCATCGAACGAGTGAAACATATGGAGGGTGCTTTCTCTTTTGTCTGTTTGTTTCTCTTAACAGACCGAGATCTGCAAGTTGATGGAAATTCTCAAAAAGGCAAAGAAAACTTCCCTACATTACTTATGACAGGAAGCCAGGATACTATAAATCGCATATTATGTGGGGAATAGTGTACTTCTCCATAGAATACCTGAAGACCTGTGTTCATGTCAGAGTGTAATGATGATGGTTGCCATAACAACCATGGTGGTGGCATTTCTGTTGAAACCATTTGAAGCACATTCTGCATTTTCTCCAAACAGAATTCCTTACTCAGGCCTAACTTGCACAAACTCCCAATCAAACCTGCTGAATTCCCTACTGAGCATCCTCTTTTACAATAAAGGGCAAGGGGCTTCTACACAGACTTGCCATGTCACTGTTGGCTCCCTTTTCCTTCCATCAGAAAGATTAGAGAGTAGCCATAGGATTTTGTGACTAAGGAGAATCTGGGCCATAAATGAGATGATAGGGTAGAAAGTGTTTCTTGTGAGAAAGAGGAAGTTCCTGCCTCTGCTTTGAGACACTTGGTGTCACAGGAAACTCTGTAATAAGAAACACAATAGAAAAGAAAATATAGCTCTGTTTTCTTCTATTAAACAATTAAAACAGTGCTATCAGGAGGACCTGGGGGATGAGGAGATATCTAAGTTAGTGATGCTTGCCTAGAATGATTCTTTTGTAAAGCAGCCAAAATTACCAGGGAGTGTTAATATCCCTGCTTAAAATAATATGTGCCTCCAAGTAGCATAAATGTCCAAATCCTTAGAGACCTACAGGGGCCTGCATAATATCACCCCTGCTCGAGGGGGGTGGGGTTTTGGTGTGTGCCACACCTTTTGGGGGCAAAACACAATTGCAAGAGGGACTTTACCTAACAAATGCAATCAGTGTAACCTGGTTTCTTGTACCCTCAATGAATCCCCAACAATAAAAAAATATATATATCACCCCTGCTCACTTAAGGCAAGTGCTCACAGATGTGTCTTAGGACAGTCTTCCTAGCTCTGCCTTTAATTAGCTAATTCCTTTCAATTCTTCAAGAAGACTGTGCTTATTTGCAAAGTATGGTATTTGGACCTACTGTTTCTACTACATGGAACAGTCTCTGTGGTCCACAACTTTTAGTTGAGCAAATCTCATCCATGAGAACACAAGTGAAACTACACCAGACTTTCCTTGATTCCCACACAAGGTTAGGAACCCTTTTTACATGTTTATTCTGGACTGTGTTGCATTATTTGGTCAAAGTATAATCTGCCTTCTGGCTTCATGGTAGAATCCCTTCCTGGTGTCTTTTCTTATACGAGGAAAATAGTTCTTGTGCTATTGGTACCTAATTTTACCTTGCTTCATACAATGATGTGCTGGTAGAAGTGATCATGTCACTTTTTTCATGAAAAAGCTTTAGAGCTGGTATAGTTAAGGTAGAATTTGCTCCTTTAGCCTAGATTCTAGAATGAAAAGGATACAGAGAAGACTTACAGCTGTCCTATCCAAGGCATTAATATCAGCAATAGATAAATAAACTTTTATTATTATAAGCCACTGAGGTATTGGGGGTGTGTGTTACTTGAGCATAATGAAAGCTAGCTAATGAATAGTCATAGTACGCTCTATTTCTTTTCTAACCTGAGAGAAAATTTAACCCAGCAATATTACACCATCTCTAAAGTTCAATTTCCTTTAGTCAATGTCCATTCTGCCACTTAGTACTTTGTCTTTTTAGATCACATTATTCAAACTTTCTAGCCTCAGCTAGTTTTCCTGTAAGATGGATATAAGAATAGAATAATTTTATAGGATGGTGATGGGGATTACGTGAATGAATACCACAGAAGTTTTTATACCAGTGTCTGGCACAAAGCACGTGTTCACCAGATGTTATTTATCAGTATTCATGGGACTTTGTAAAATTTTCAACCATAGGTTTTCTATGATCATTTAATTAATGTCCAGTTTCCTCATCTTACTGAGAGAATCCTGAGAGTAGAAACTGCACCAACTTTGTTGTATAAAACTGTGGTACAAATTAAAGGCATAATATAAATAGACTGCAATTGGGATGAGAAGTAGATGATGTCAACTCTGATGTCAGGGTTGTTTTGGTGTTGAGGAATATGTAAGCCAGTGTACTCGCTTCCACCAGGGACAGCATTAATGCTAGAAGTAGAACCTGCATAGAGACTGATCTTGAAAAGTAGAACAAGAAGGTGGTTTCAACGATGTTTAAGATAAATGATACATCTCACACCTGTAATTGTAACACTCTGGGAGGCTGAGGCAGGTGGATCATCTGAGCTCACAGGTTCGAAATCAACCTGAGCTAAAGCAGGACCTCATCTCTAAAAATATCTGGGCATTGTGGTGTTCCAGCTACTCTGGAGGCTGAGGCAAGAGAATCACTTGAGCCTAGGAGTTTGAGGTTGCTATGAGTTTTGATACCATGACATTCTATTGAGGGTGACAAAGTGAGACTCTCTCTCTCTCAAAATAATAATAATAATAATAATAATAATAATAATAAAAGGATAAATGATACATACACCCAAATGATTGTACGTCTACACGGCACTATTTGAAAACACTGGCATTTTTTTGCAGGCAAATCCTTTAGTTTGGAAAGCTCAGAAAAATCTCAATGGTGGCCAGATAAAAGACGTGCATGTTCCATTATGAGAGAAACCTAATATAACATACACTTAAGAAGTCAGGTTTATTCTCGATCTTGTGTTTTCCCACTTGTTTTGCCAGTGAGTGCTTTCTAATTTTCCAAGTATTTCAAGTGGAGAACCTATAAAGGGTAAGAAAGAGGCCTGTTAATTTTTGATGCATGGTATTTTGGGATGAGGTTTCTATAGGCTATTCTTTTCTGGATTTGGAAAATCCATTTCAGTGAGTCAGGTGTGAGGATGGGGATAAATAAGTAAGATGAAGAAGCACAGGTAGTAGAAAAAGGCTAACCAAATTTCAATTAATGATCAAAAATGCACAATCACCATTTTGTCATCAAGTGTGCATTTTTAGAGTTACCCACAAGCAGATATTACTTTACAATCTTAAATGCTTAAAATTTAAATTTTGGATGTTAGAGTATAAAAATAATTCAAATTAATAAAGTTAGACTCATAAAATAATAGAAGAAATATGTAATAATAAATAAATAAATAAATAAATAAATAAATAATAGAAGACATATGTAATAATAAAAAATATGTAATAAATAATAAGTCAGGTATTCACCTGACTCACTGAAATGGATTTTCCAAATCCAGAAAAGAATAGCCTATAGAAACCTCATCCCAAAGTATCATGGATCAAAAATTAATTTACTCTTTCATCCAAAACTCACAACAACCTCAATCTTACACCCAAAATTTAATTTTACTAACTATTTCTACTACCTGTGCTTTTTCATTTCATTTTCACCTCCACTAAACTCCCAATATTCGAAAGAAAGAGCCTAGACTTTTTAAATAATCTGAAATTATTTAAGGGTAATTTTTACTTTCATGTCTTCCTTTTTTCTATTTCATAACCAAGGAGATAATCTTAATCATGGTAAAACTACCTAAATCAAGAGGTGTTTATTTTTACAATTTTCTTTAAAGTTATGTGGGAAGGCTATATGGAAGTCTTTGTTAAATATACTGATAATCAGACCTGTCTTTGTTGCAAAATATCATTATGAGAATAACTTGGGTAAAGAGTATGAAACAAGTATTATACCTATTAAAACAAGGGAAGTATAGAGGTGTGCTAAGCTTCAGAGGCTAAATTACATGTCGAACTACTGTCAATGCAGACCAGATTTCCTTAGAAAAAAGGAGCTTTTCCCCCCGCAGATGTTTGCTGTATTATATTTTCATTTATCCAAAGAAAACTTTGATATCTATCTCAGACACATCATGCAAGCCTCTGGCACTCCCGTATTTTGTGAGACGCAGCCTCTTAAACGCGTTTGGATTGCATTAGGTCCGTGCTGATTGTGGGCCTGATTAATCTGGGCAGGATACCAAAGGGACAAAAGCGCATCCCTGAGCCTTCCACATAAAGCACTCCCTCAGCGCAACTCTGGCACCAGAGGATGAAATATCAATTATTACAAACATATTCTGGGCACTTTAAAGGCATTACTCATTCTTCCATGTGGAATGGGAATTTGTGTTTTCAGGAGAAGAGAGGAAGTTGGCAGGAGCATTAAGAAGCATTGCAGTAAAAACTGCCTCTAAATGGAGAGATGTGTGTAGACAGGGTGTGCAAAGCCTCCTGCCTCACTTAATCCATTTTCTTGGGGTGGGAGCCGCTTTGCATTTTCCACTGAACCATATCCATTGATGATCACTTTAATTTCATTGTACAGGAAGCTTAACAGTCAACCGATTTATGTTTTAGTGGAAAGAATAGCATAACCTTCAGCCACAAACCTCCTTCAGAAAGGAGCTATGTGCTTAGACTGCCAAGTGCATTTAAATGTTGCAAACAGCCTAAGAAAACAGGACATGTGTGCCACGTTCGCCAGACTGAGCGTTCTCTGAATCATCCCCTTGGCGACAAGTCTGTGAGCACCGTAACACGTGCTTCTTGACCTCAGCTCCTCTTGCTTCCCAGTGGTTGATGCGACAGAGCGCGGAGAGAGATTATTTGATACCAAGATGTTTTTTAAAACTTTGAGGGGTTGGGGTGGCGCCTGTGGCTCAAAGGAGTAGGGCGCCGGATCCATATACCGGAGGTGATGGGTTCAAACCAAACCCTGACCAAAAAACAAACAAACAAAAAACACTACCTTTATGAGATAGTAAAAACCCACACATTTTGTTCTCTGTTGGGGACAAGAGCAAAGCAATAACGTGCATAACAATATGTCATTTATAATTTCTCTAATTAAAAAATTAAAATTGTGAACTATAGATTTGGAAAAATAAAGAAGAGTATAGGGAATAACCCTCAAATGTTACCCATAATTCCACTCCCAGGGAAACATTTTATTTTCTTATACATGTGATTGCATCTGTTTGTACATCCTTATATATGTGTTCCCATACAGATGCATGAATGTATTTGTGTGTATTTATAAAGACATATGTTATATAATGTCCTCACTTATTCTTAACATCTTGAGCACTTTATCTTCTTAACATAAGTTCTTCTGAAGTTTAATTTTAAAGGTTTTTATGCTATTGTATCATATGGTAGGCCAAAATACCTTTAGCTATAATTCTCCCCTAGAAGATTCTGATATCCTCTTTTCCTTTGTTTAGGTACCTGTGATACAAAACATAGAAAAACAGCATGGGATTGGGAAAAAGATTTTGTATTGCTTTTTTCCCTCCCTTTTTTTTCTCTTTATTCTTTTTTTTTTTTTAATTGAGACAGAGTCTCATTTTGTCACCCTTGTTAGAGTGTCATGGTGTCATAGCTCACAGCAATCTCAAACTCTTGGGCTCAAGTGATTCTCTTGCCTCAGCCTCCCAAGTAGCTGGGACTACAGGCACCTGCCACAACGCCCCGCTATGTTTTTAGAGACGGGGTCTCACTCTTGCTGAGGTCTCCAAATCATGAACTCAGCCACCTTGGCCTCCCAGAGGCTTGGAATACAGGTGTGAGCCATCATCCCCAGCCAATTTATTTATTTTTTAATTAGCATAAAGTTATATTTATTGTTGTTATAATTTTTATTGTGAGAACACGAAAATGCACTCCCCTAGCATTTTTCAAGAATACAAAATATCATCATTAATTGATGTATCCATGATGTACAATAAATCTTCTGGACTTATTTCTTCTATTTAACAGTAAATATATGAGTTTTTGTTGCTTTTATACAAGGGCTAAGCCTTCATTAGGAATCAGAGTGAGAGAATGTAAGACAGCTTGGGAAAGCAGCCTGGCTAGAACAAACTCCTTACCCTGGAATCTTCTCCCCTAACTGTTCACTAGTTAACAAGAAAACCAAGAAAGTTTACTTCTTACCTTAAATTTTGTCCTCTTTTTAAAATATACATATTTAAAAGAAATGCTCTTTGAAGTGCTTCTTTATCATTTCCTTATGAATGACTTACTTTTCCAGGAGTATGTTTAGATGCCTCCCTAAAGTATCAGAGTTAGAATAGACTAAAGAAAAAATGAGATGTGTGTTGTGCATGCAATTCAGAGCTACCAAGAAAGGGGTTCCATTGAGGGGTTACAAGAAGGCTTTACTTTGTTTTAACAGAACAGGGTGATCTAGAAATCTGAAGCCTCTTTAAAGTTAATTTGCTACCTTTGTTTATCAGATATTATAAAGCAAGTGGTTCTCAACCTGCGGGTCATGACCCCTTTGGGGGTGGAATGACCCTTTCACAGGGGTTGCCTAAGACCATTCTGCATATCAGATTTAGATTATGATTCATAACAGTAGCAAAATTACAGTTATGAAGGGGAGGAGCCAAGATGGTGGCCGAGTAACAGCTTCCTTGCAACTGGGCTCGGTGAAACTGGGGAGAGAAGACTTCAGGCATCTCTGGCTGACGAGATCTGCCCAGAAACATCCTTTTGGGGACACAGGGAGACAGCGTGAGACTTCTGGCCCCCCTGAGGAAGGCAAAAGCAGTAGAGATCTGGCAAGTGGTTGCGTGTGTTCATTCGGTCTAATCCTGCCAGCAGCTGTGACTACAGCACCAGTGAGATTGCAAACTGGAAAGGCCTTACCTGTGAGCTGTTTGGGATTTTTTTGGACCTGGCACTCAGTTCAACTGCCTTGAGAGAACTGGGGCAAGAGTGTAGAGGTATTTGAGTGTTGTCTAGGGCTCCAGACTGAGCCACTGAGCCAGAAAGAGCTTCCAGTGTTTGGTTGTGGGCTGTGTGGAGCCATTGTAGAAGAACTGCCCCGGCAAGCTCCACCCTCAGGGTCGCAGAACAGCCATCGGGCGGCGGGAGGGAGTAATCTAGTGACTGAGTAGTCTAAAGGCGGGGACTGAGAGGTGGGGACTGAGACGCCTTGCAGCCTTAGCCCTCGGGGCATTGGGTGAGCCCAGTTTCAGCACACTGGGTAAATGAATAGCCACTTAAGGAGTGATCCCAGCCACAAGCGCTTTCCTGGGAAAGCTTCTGCTTAGCCCAAGTTTGC
>CAUYON010078916.1:0-20866 GCA_963573935.1 Arctocebus calabarensis
AGTGAGGACACCCAAATGCAAGTCTGCCCTATTTACCTTCCATGTCCTGGGTAAGGTTCCTGAGAACAGTTAGTGAACAGGGAATGGGGTAGGACGGGCACTGCTCCAGGAGCATTCAGGCCTCTGGAGGGAACACTGACACGCTACATCTCCTGGGCAGGAAGCTGCAAGAAAGAGGTGAAGACTGAGCTTTATTGCACTTTTTCGTTCTTAGGAAACAGGGATTGCCCTGCAGAGGTTCTCCTGATTTGCAGAAATTGCTGCATATTAATGCTAAGGTATAGGCAGAAGCATGGGTGACCTCCAACTCTCAAGGGAAGAATAGTCCAGTGGTTGGTCTTTCCAGGGCCTCAAGGCCACTCTGCACCTGGGATCCTTGAGCTGGGGGGACTGTATCTGGCTTGGTCAATGTGTGGCAGGCACACTGGTCGACTGGGACGAAGGTGGCGTGCTGGGAGAGCTGGGGCAAACTTTCCAAACAGGGAAAACTTGGCAAACGTGCAGGTTCCAGAAACAGAGAGGAACCCTAATTCTCTAGTCTAGTGTGTCTGGCTCCCCTTCTCCAACTCTAGAACCAGAGGACTGTGGGAGCAGAAGGAGAGCCTGGTCTGATTCCAGACCTGGGTCCAGCCCCACATCATCAAAATAGAGAAACAAAAGGGTCTAAGAAGGGCTGGAAACAAAAGAGCAGTTTACACTTCAGATGTTGATTTTTTGAGCTCAGGACAATGGAGGCAGATACCATATGGAGAACCCAGCCAGGCTGTCTGTCCATCCATCCGTCTCTCCCGAGCAGCTCCCAACACTTCATATATAAATGGGGTGGTACCTCTTGTGGTTGATCTTTTTCCTACAAGTTGGACAAGTGTTAGCATTCTTAAGAGAATCACGGAGGCACTGGCTACAAAAGACATGACCACATTCTGTAGAAACAATGACGTCCATTCTGCACAATCTCAGAGTATCCATCCATGCAGATGGGACAACTAATAGTACCAGACGTCCTCACTCCTATAGCACCTTTGTCCCTGGTGCTTCTGGGAGTGTGGGTGGTCACGTACACATCTCTGTCTCTGGACAGTTCCTCATCATCACTGCTCACCACACGACTGTCAGCATGGTCCTGTCGCAGCCGCCTAGCATTCCTCCTCGTCCTTCTTCTTTCATCAACAATCACAACAGAGTCATTGTGAGTTAGGTCAACAACTACAGACTCTAACGATTCACAGGTAAGGTCCACGATTTCATCTCCAGCAGTTTCCACGAGTTCTATGGGTTCTGCTCCTGAAGAAATCTCAGGAGTAGAGGTTGCTTCCCGAGTCCGTTTCTGGGTTTGTCTAGAATTTACTGTTCCACTACGACGCTTTCTTATACTCATCATACTCTTTGGTGCCAACCTACAGAAGCAGCAGCAGCAATCTGTACCAAAGCTTGCAGGGGAGTCGAACGTTCTCAACCTCTTATCCCCATCAGTTACTTCTCTTCTGGATTGGAAAAGAATTTGGAGCCAAACAGATTTCTAGTATCTTCAAGTTCCAGAGCTGGCCTGATCCACCGGCGCCGCCGCCAAAGCTCTTCCACAGCGACTGCTTTTGTATTGCTTGAGTCAAAGTTGTAATTGTGTCCATCACTTAGACAGTGGACAGCATTAGGCATTAGGTGTGATTCTACTCCTTCCTCTATTCCCCTCCCCCCTGCCTGATTTTCATTGTGTTCGACTTTCATCTGTGCACATGAGTGATCAGTTAGTTCCAATTTAATAGTGACCATATGTGGTGTTTGTTTTTCCATTCTTTTGACACTTTACTTAGGAGAACGGTTTCCAATTCCAATCAGATTTTTGCAAAAGGTATTAATTCATTTTTTATGGCAGAGTAGTACTCCATGGTAAACTAATTCATTTTTAATTTATAAAACTAGCAAAATGAATACTTAAATACTCCTATTTCATTAAGTCTAGGGACCTGTAAGGCATTTATTTTTCCTGAGACTATGTTAATTTCTGACTCCAATTAATATAAAATGTAGTGAGAATACATGCAATCTCACTAAAATTTTTTATTGCTATCATTAAGAAAGTAGCTTTATCACAATAAAAACAATCAAGAAAAAATATATATAAAAAATCCCATTCCAAAATAAATTTTCCTTCTATTTTCTAATTCTAAGACTTGATCTGATTTAATTTGGGTACCCACAGAATTACCACTGTGACAATTACATATTACAATACTATTATTATTATTATTTTTGAGACAGAAACTCAAGCTGTCACCCTGGATAGAGTACCGTGGCATCACGACTCACAGCAACCTCCAATTCCTGGGCTAGAGTGAGTCTCCTTCTTCTGCCTCCCAAGTAGCTGGGACTACAGGCGCCGGCCACAACGCCCGGGCCATTTTTTGGTTGCAGCTGTCATTGTTGTTTGGCGGGTCGGGCTGGATTCGAACCCACCAGCTCAGGTGTATGTGGCTGGCACCTTAGCCCATTGAGCCACATAGGAGTTTCTTTGTGAAATAACTCTAAAAGATGCCAGGGTAAAAAAGGAAACTTGAGATAAGTCAACCATAGAAGCTAACAGGGACGGTATAATCCAGTAAGTTCCCTCTAAGGACAATCGGAACTCAATCCTCCGGTGAACTCTGCCAACTGGTATAGAGAACAGTCTTCAGTGTTAGATCATGAAAGGGCAAAGGACTTGAAAAATCCAGTCCCCACCCTCACCATGTACAGATTAAGGGCTGTTTTGTTACCAGCATTTCTTTCTTCAGTAGGTCCTTGGTCTTGGGGATTCCAAAAATGAAGCCACCGACCACACATCAGTGGTAAAGTAAGAATTATTAGCCAGCAAGGAATGCAGAGCTTCTGGCAAAGGGAAAGATCCAAGTGAGAAAATCTCTGCATGGCTCCTCTGTCTAGATATATAGCCCAACAAATGAATGGATAGAGTGCCTGTAAGAAATTGTCCAGGCCTAGGAAACTTCATGAAATTGTCCAGCCCTAGGAAATGGGGTCTCTGCTCAGTCCTAATTGGGGGAACCCTGTATCCTGGTCATGGTCATTCTCAGCTTCAGAAGTTGTGTGTCATGGAGGGCAGCTTCGCACCAGTTGGTGTGAAAAAAGGGCAAAGAAAATGTGGCTCAGGCAGTAGCGTGGCTATGCTGTGTCTCCCTCAACTTCTTAGGAACCTGCGGCGTTTGCAATTGCCCCTTTCCAGTGCTCTTGGTTCTCCAGTCCTGCCTCCCAGCATCCCGCTGTACCAACACCTCCCTAGCTGCAATGCAGAGCGTTATAGTTCCTCTCCGGTGGCCTGGTCCGGCCACTGTCGGAATGCCACCAGCCCTGTACCAGTTCCCAGAAGAGGACATTTGCTGCTCAACATTTTAAACCTCCTTGGAGAAGACATCTATGTCCATAGGGAATCCTCACAAAGTTGTGAGCGCCGTAAGTTGAAATCTGGGTGGAAATACAAGGAAATAATGTGTGATGGTGGGACATCTTGGCAGGGTAGGTATAGTGGCTCTTACGACATACTCATTTCTCATTTGGAAACTGAGACATGCCATTGTAGACATTTGGCTACATTTATTCATTAAACAAGTGTCTACTAAAATATGCCACGTACCCTCATCTCACCTAGGGTCTGGAACAAGTGATCAATAGTATAAAAAGTTTCTACTTCTATTGAATTTATCCAGTTTTGTGGGAAAAAATAAACAAAATCAGACTTCCAAAAGTAAGTACTGCTTTACAAATATGGTAAGTACGAGGAAGAAGTATGTGCTATTGTGAAAACATACATTTTTAGGAACTGAATATCTGTGCTGGTGTTGTCCAGTTATCAAACAAATAAAATGTTACAGAAAATAGTAAAATGTTGGGAATCACCAAGATCATATGTTTATTTTTCATGGTTCTACCCCTTAGCCCTTGATTTTACTATATTATTTCTTGATTTGTAGAAAATACTAGATTCCTCCTTCTAATCAAGGTATTAGCTCTATGGCAATGGCTATTATTCTGAGAGGAAGCAGGGCTGCTACTGAAAACCAAAAGAGTTTGGGGAAAAATTGTCATGGAAAAAAGGGGCTAATCCTTCACTTGGGTGAGGCTATCAGAGAGAGTCCTTGCTTCTTTGTTAACATGTCTTCAGTATGTAGCAACCCAGTGGAGTGAATATTGGGTGCTTAGTCTGTTTGCTTATGAATTTCTCACTATAAGACATGAATTTTATAACACTTGGCACTCTTTATTTGGCATTCCATTACTTCAATTTTTTTCTCCTTTTTGTCTAGTTATATGCATATCTTAACAAGTCTTGTGGACCCTGAAAGGTAGAAAAACATGTCTTTGTTTATCTATAGTTTAAGATACCATACATACCTAACACATGGCATGGCACAACACATATTTAATGAAACACGAATAACATAAAATATCATCATGTAGATACCAATAATTTCAAACATGATTACCTTATCCGACAATTGCATGACTTTTGTGTTGTACCCATTGTTATATATTAATACATGATCATGTCATAATCTTATGAAAGAGCCTTAGTGATAGGTAGAAGCTGTTGTTATTTCAAATCAAACATGAGGAAAATGAAAGACATAATTTTAATGAGCTGCATAAGTCAAAAAAGATAAGTGACATAATTCAGATTTGAATCTCCTTGAGTCTAAGTTCAATGTTGTTTCAATGTGAAGCTATCATCACTTCCTCGCTTCACTGAGACTAACAAGAATAGATTTATTTTAAACATGACCAATGATTTGCTCAGCAAAATTTTGTATACATACTATTACGTAATCTGTAAGTGAATGCACACACCTATTAATAATGCAGTACTAACACTCCAGTTCCATCTGATAATATATAATTTGTCAGCTATTTCATACTATATATGCACACTTAAAGTACCACTGTTTTTGTGTGTTCACTAATGCAGGAAAATATCCTCCATTTAGACTCATTTTTAAAATAACAGATTAACACTTAAAGAGTTCTCTATTTTATCTGTTAGCAAAGTCTTAGAACTTTTCTCTAAGTTGAAGCGATGAAAACAGATATAAGTACACCAATTGTTCTGTGAGCTCAGGGCAAAAACAACAACTACCACCACCAAAACAAGAAAAAACTCTTACTTATCTCTTAAATATTATTAAGAGGTCAATATAAACTTATATTCTTTTAGTATGTCATAAAACCAAAGAATAGCTTAGTGGATCTCTAGTAAATGTTATACACACAAACACACACACACTACACACATGTATCATGTCAAAAAATTGTATCAACATCTTAAGAAAGGGAAAAGCTTGTGTTAGATTTGTAATACTTAAGTCACATTTAACATCAGCATTTATAAGAGGTGCTCAATGTGACTTGTAGTCATCTTTTGTTATTGATACATATTAAGCATTATAGTTTTAATACAGTTCCTCCTTTCTTAAAATGTGTATACATTCTTGCCCCTGTGTGTATATATATATTACATACATATACGTGTGTGAGTGGATTTTCTAAAATTTCTATGTCACAAGTAGAAATAGCATTCATTTGAACATGTCTTTTCAATAATTACATAATGAAAATTGTATGTAGTTTAGACTGAGTGCTATCATAGGGTGAGGAGAAGTGATTCTCCAGGAAAAAAATTAAAAACAAATCAAACAAGTATCTTGACTTCTGGACATAAGCCCTATAACTGAACTTTGCAATTTGATTTGATGCAGACATTATTAGTCTTAGTGAGTTGTGATTTCAGTTCAATACAATAAACATGTATTACCTTTTCTATAATTTTTGTTCAGAGTAATTATTCTTTCAATGTATTTTTAGTTGCCCTAACAACCACCATTTTCTATCTTGTCATTTACACTTGTTTTAAAACTAATTGTAGATTTTCTTTTCTTCTTTCAAAAACATGACCTAACTACAAATACATGCAATATCTGTAAAAGGTATTGAAAAAATGATTGGAAAGTTTATTTTGACTTAGGAATAATTTCATTTTTATTTATTATTCATTACAGTCATCCACCACATCACTTACCCGGTAAAGCTTACTAAAACTACAATCCTGTCATAATAGGATAATTGCAAATAGCTATCTGCCTATTTGGATTGACTTATTATACCAGCTAAAAATGAATATGGAACCTTACTAAATGCAGAATTCGAATGTCTTCATATAATAACTGAGAAAATGCCAGGAAGGCTATGTCAATCAGTTTGATGAAAACAGTTCAGATTGTATATGAAACCAGCACATTGTATCCCTTGATTGCACTATTGTACACAGCTATGATTTCATAATAAAGACAAAAAAATAAACAAATAAAAATGAATATGAATATATGAGGGATATAGTAACCAGTACGATGTAAGAATTCCAAATTGTATATGAAATCAACACATTATACCCCACAAATGCATGCATGTATACATGATCTACCTCTTTATGATTTAATAAAAAAAATCCAGCAAAAAAATTATGAATATATGAAGATGAATACTAACTAACATCCCTTCTGGAAGCCTTCTTTAAGTTAGATGAAGAGATCAATCCTTATAATTTGTTTGTATTTCCTCTTAATATCTAAAAATATGTGTATGTGTCACCTCACACAGTGATTAATGCTACCTTAGGATAGAATACAGCTAAATTCAAGAGGTGACAAACTAGATATATATATGTATATAGTTTGTGTTATAACTACAAACACATCCATGTATATACATTTTGTTGGGAATCAGATTGATATTAGTGATTTCATCACTTTCATTTCAAAGAAAATATAAAATGAATAGTTGTGAAACCTAATTGAAAATAGCTCAGTTTTATTGATCAAGAATACATGATTGATAGTTCCTCTATTTTCTCAGTTACCAATCATACAAAAAAAAAAGATTAATTGCTTGAGTTCAATACATTCTTAAATAAGAAATAATGCTTCAGGGTTCAGGGCTATGAATTTGGAGAATAATAATACAGTTCAATGAGAGATTTTTCTTTCCTCAGTATCTGTCCTTGAAGCCAGGCTAAGGTAAATACTTAACATAATGCAAGGGTCAATAAATGCAAGTACTAAGGGGAGAAATTAAACCAGACTTTGTGGACATCCTGCATGAATATATATATGGCTTGTGGATATCAGAATGTGTGCAGGGGATAGTATTAATATTAAAATAAGCTTGGAGGAATGAATAAGAAAATAGTAACAACGGTTCTTTTTTTGTAAAAAATAATATGAAAGCAAGCATAACTAAAGACACATTTATGGAAATTAAGTGGTTCAGTGTGAAGAGAAATAGCTTTTATGATTAACGATGATACTTTCCTTTACCACTTAAAATTTTAAAGCTAATATTAAAAACTTATGTGTAATTTTAAGTGAAATAGCTAGTGAAAACGAATTAA
The DNA here is from genome assembly GCA_963573935.1 of Arctocebus calabarensis. Classification (NCBI taxonomy): domain Eukaryota; kingdom Metazoa; phylum Chordata; class Mammalia; order Primates; family Lorisidae; genus Arctocebus; species Arctocebus calabarensis. The sequence continues at coordinate 7,430 of CAUYON010078916.1, forward strand.
GATTAATGAATTCTTTAAGTAACTAACCATAATTTAGATGTGATAAGATAAATATTGAAATCATTTCATTTTAAAACTTATTACGAAAGTGAGGTTAGAATTAAGCAATTTTATTTTATTTTTTTATAGAGACAGAGTCTCACATTATTGCCCTCGGTAGAGTGCAGTGGCATCACACAGATCACAGCAACCTCCAACTCCTGGGCTTAGGCGATTCTCTTACCTCAGCCTTCCGAGTATCTGGGACTACAGGTGCCCATCACAACGCCCGGCTATTTTTCTGTTTTGCAGTTCGGCAGAGGCCAGGTTTGACAGAATTAAGCAATTTTAACTTTTAAAGAAAGGAGAGACCATAAGACGTTTTACCAAGACTAGAAAGCAAACCTAAGTGAGCAAACACATTGAGATCATTAACGTATCATTAAGATGTTTTTCTGATTATTCCTTGCATTGCCAGGAAAGATTATTTGCTTTCTCCCACAATCTCACTGTAAACACTTATAAATTTAGTATTATACTTAAATATATCTGTGTGATTTAATTAAAAAGTTATTAGATGAAAGTCACAATCAACTCTGAGACGCTGGAGCTCAGACAAGAGAAATCATCAATAAAAATTGGAGTAATTCTTCCCATTTTGCACATTGTTTCACGTATTATCTAAATAAGACCACATAGCCCTGCTAGTGATGAATTTGTTTACCCTTGAAAGAAATAAGACAGGTGTCAGTATGACATTGAAAATCTCCTTAGGACAAAGATAAAGATTCAGTAAATTATGTGATTTACTGCTGAAAGGTTGAATTATTAGAGCTTTGATATCACCTGTGACTCTTTTATATCTAGAAATTTAACACAGACATTATGTTATATGTCTTATTCATATGCCTTTCTTAATACTCACATGGCTACACATTATTTATGAAACATTCTCATCTGTTCACTTAAGAAAACTTAGATTTAATTACTTAGCAGATTTCATTTTTTCCCAGCTCAACTGAAGCATAATTAACCAAAAAAATGTATATACTGAAGATACACAATGTTGTGTTTTGATATATATATATTATACATTATGAAATGATTACCATAATCAAACAAATTAATAATCACCTTGTATGAAGAGATCAAACTATATAATTTCTTCGTATTTCTTCTTAATATCTAAAAATATGTTTCTGTATTAAGTCATTTGTGAATGCTACTTTAGGATACCATGCAGTTAAATTCAAGAAGTGACAAATTGTATATATATATTTTGTATGTATTATAACTACAACACATGGTTACATTTGGGTATGTTTCGTGTGTATGTGCGTGTGTTTGTGTACATATGTAATGAGAATACTTAGGATCCACTTCCAGCAAATGTCAAGTAAACAAAATATTGTTAACTATGATGTACATTAGGTATCCAGAACATATTCATCTTAGAACTGGGGGTTGGTACTCTTTGACAGACACTTCCCCATCACCCACCCCACTCTGTTTTCCCCAGGAACCAACCTTCTTCCTCATCATTTCCGTGAGTCTGTCTTTTTGAGACGCCACGTGTGAGAGATCATGTGATATTTGCCTCTCTGTGTCTATTGCAATTTTTACCTGTTTTCTTGTACTCTGAAGGTATTTTTATCATCTGTTTCTTTTCAAGATTTTCTTTTGTCCTTTATTTTCTCCAGCCCAAATTTGAAATGTTTAGGTGGACTTTTGTTTGGTATTGATACATTTTGGTGTTTTCTAAGCTTCCTGAATCTGTGGTTTGGTGTCTATTAGTTATATAAAGAGTATTTTCTGATATAATATTTCTCTATTAATTTCTCTCGTTTTTCTCCTGATGTTCTAATTATGTTAATTTACACATTTAGGAAATGTTTCGTTTTTCTAGACGATCCCTTCTACTAACCTAACTCTCTTCTTATTGAATTTCAGTTTAGGAAGCTGCTATTGAGGTACCTTCAAACTCTCTAACTTTCTTTAAAGTCTTTACCAATGAGCCTGTCAAGAACATTTTTGTTCAGTGTTTCCCTTTGATTTTTTAAAATGTTTCGATCACTCTGCTCACTTTAGCCATCTGTCCTGTTTGCTAGTTACTTTTTCCTTTAGAAGTCTTATTTGTTAATCCCAGTAATTTAATCTTCCTATCCGATCATTACAAACCCTACATTCCATCTGAGTCTAGTCTGATGCTTGCATTGTCTTCGTAAACTGTATGTTTGCTTTCATCTTTACAGGATTTAGGCTGTGTTCTGAAGGTCTGTGTCCCCCTCAATTCATAATCCCATTAGGTCTGCAGAGTGCAGAGCCCTAATGAATGGGATTAGTATCTCCATAAAATAGTCCCTCAGGACCTCATTTGCCTTTTGCATGTGAGAATACAGCCCAGGGCATCATTGTGAACCAGAAAGCCACCCTCATCAAAGAACCTGCCAGGGCCTTGATCTTGCACTTACTGCTTCCGGGACTGAGAAACATAAATTTGTGTTGTTTCTAAGCTTCTCAGTTTATGGCATTTCGTTATAGATAGTGGATTAAGACATCTTCTAATTTCTTTTTGTTACAAACTGGACATGATGAAGTGAGTAACAAAACTCAGCATAAATAGACCTTCAGTGTGAGGAGCTGGAAAGGAGGCAGGTTATATTGTTATCTGCTGTGGCAGTATCAAAGTTTCAAATTCCTTTAGTCTCTTTATTTTTGTCTCCTTTTATATCTTTGGGTTTTTCTTATTTAAAAACCAGACTTCTTAGATACTTTTTACCTTGTAGCTTTTATAGTTGTAATTCACTGTTATTACACTGGAGTCCCACCGACTGCTGTGGTGAGAGTTGTAGGTGTTGGGTAGAAATTGCTGATATTGTTTTGTGATTAAATCTCAATGTTTCAATAGGTCTCTGCTCCTGGCTTACATTTTACACATTTTTCTTAGCTTTCACCTCCCCTCACCTCCTTTGAAGCAGTTTGGCTGGTGTAAAATTGCCCTTCTCAGGGTGAGTTATAACACTAGTAAGATCTGTTTCCATGCAGAGTCGGCCCTTGTATTGCAAAAGATCAGAATATCTTTCACAACAGGTACTTTCTCCCTGATCTGCTAGAAACACAGCATTTTCCTTTTTCATTCACTATTATGACCAGGTGATTTCCTAGGTTGTTAAACTCCAAAATTGTAGAGGGTTACCCCAACCTGAGCACCCATGATTTTGTCCATCTCATGCTAATCCACGTTCCATCTCAGCAATTCACCCAAATGCTAAGGTCATGAGCTGCACAATGATGTTTTGGTCAAAAACGGACTATGTATATACAGTGGTCTCATAGGATTAAAATGAAGCTGAAAATTCCCTATGGTCTAGGGACACCATAGCCATTGTACTGTCATAGCATGGTGTGTGGCTTGAGTGTTTGTGGGGATGTTGCTGTAAACAACCCTACTGAGCTGCTACTCGGATAAAAGTGTCAGACATATCTTATTATGTATAGCACATAAAACTCAATAGTGATATTAAACAATTATGTCATTGATTTTTGTCTTTACTATAATATACATTATCTTTATTTTAGTGTGGAATTTCTGTACTTTTTCTTTTAAGTTAGCTATAACACTGTACTTGTACTTCAGAAGAAGAGATTTTTCCTAGAGGAGGTGATGTATTTCTAAGAATGAATCACTGTGATTAAGTGAAACATACCTGTACTTATGTTGGTCTAGCAAGATGTTTATGGCTTTAGTGGCTTCTGCTCTCGGCAAGCAGAGCTCTGAAGTGTTTCTCTGAATTCCCTTGTCTCTCCAGATTTTGAAGTGGTCATCCACCCTGGGAATCACAAATCTCTGATGAAACATGTTGTCAATTTTCAGTTGCTTCATTTTTTCTGTTACAAGGACAAGTGTAACTACATCCAAAATCTTTCTTTGGAACCAGTAGTTTTAGATGGATTTTTTTTTTAATTCAATAATAATCCGATGTTCTAAATTTTGATTTACTTTTCTTTATGTGTCTATACTATTTGTGTCAGCTGAACTTAAAGATCCACAGAGAGTTGGTTTTGCTTCGTGAACAAATAAGGGGGCTGAAGAGGAATGTTGTCTGTGTTCCCAAAAGTAGGAAAAAGGAGAGGGAACAATAGAAAAGGTGCCTGGTTGCTGACTTGTCCCAACAGATGGATGACAGAGCTACTGAGCAGCTGATGAATGTTCATTTAAAAGAAGAAGAAACTCTGAGAACACAGTTGGTGCTTAAAACAAAGGTGACAAAGTATGAAAAAAAAAATACAAGGGAGTAACATCTGCAGATATTGTAATCACGTGAAGTCATTTCTAGGACTTGGGATAGCAGATTTGGAAACATAAAAAAAACTACTCTGGCCTTGATTTCTTTCTCAGAAGGAGGATCAGAAATGCTTGTAGAAGCAAATGCATTTATGTAGCATCTGCATCCGAGTTCATCAATAACAGGAACAGAAAAGGGAAGGGAAAAATGACCATAGCAAAGTAATTATCACTGACAGCTTTGCATATATTTTTAGGCACTCATTTAACATTCCCTAGGTGAGGGTCAAAACTACACCTCGGATTTTACCTTACAAACACAAATGACGTAACCAAATCCTGTGCACCTTCATATTCCTCCAAAACCAAACGACCAAACAAAATATTCCCTGGAGATTAACAGAAATAGCTCAATGTGGGACTGATTTCCTGTAAAAGCACATGAGATGAGAGACAATGAAATTTGTGTTATAACCATTACTGTGACTTTAAAAATACTCACAGGCTGACATGACTTATGGAAATTTTAATCACATAGTTAAAACACTTTTTCAAGTAAACCTCTAAATAAAATACAGTTTTGCTTTTATATGTACACTTTAAAGCATGAGTCAAAATAAAAATGAAGATCATCGAATTTTCTTAAATGAAGCATCTGTATATGACACTATTCTTCATTGCTTTGCTGATCACAAATGTGTGTTACTAAGTGCAATTGTAATAATGGGAAATAGCTACTTAATGATTTTTAAAAAAATAATTAAAGTATATATCTTCTGATAGAATTTAGAGTTTAAGAATTTAGAAGTTAAACAGCATTTTTATCCTCCAAGTTTCTAATATTAAGAAAGGAGGACAATTTAGATTACATATGGATATTTAATCATATTTGCTATTCCAGAAGGGAAAAAAAAGGAAAATGTCAGGAATCTTTTTCCCGCTTGGGATTAATTGCAAAGCCCTAATTAAATAATATCCCAAGAACTCTAAATTAATGACAGATGACTTTGTCCTTTACAGGCAGCAGATGAGAGGATATCAGTATCAATTTGAATTACAATATTAAAGGCATGAAGACCCATTATTATATAAAAATGAAGTGTCAAAACACATTTTAAATTGTATTTTTCCTATAAGTTGGTGCTCTTGTCCTTTGTTAACCTTTTGACCTACACCTCCTCATTTACCCCATAGCCCATAGCCCACACCCCAGCTCAGGCAGCCACTGTGCCACCTTCTGCTTCTGTAAGTTTGACTTTTTTATATTCCACATATAGACAGGATCATATTTGTCTTTGTCTCACTTATTCCACGGAACACAATGTTCTCCAGTCTTCCTAGTCTGTCTCAACGTTGCCCATTGTTTTCATGAAATGTTCTGTGAAATATTCAAGATGGTTTTGCTAGCAGATGATTGAGAGTAAGATACAACTAAATTTATTAAATTACTTTCTCAAATTTTTTTAAATTAAATAATAGCTGTGAACATTAATGCAATCATGGGGTACAATGTACTGGCTTATATACAATTTGAAATATTTATATCGACCTGGATGACATAGCTCTCATGGCATTTTCTTAGTTATTGTGTTCAGACATTTATATTCTACATTTAGTAAGTTCTTAGAAGGGTACAGGTGATACTTTCTCAATTTTTTATTACAAAAAATTAGTGCACAGGATTTGGTTACGTTGTTTGTGTTTGTAAGGTAAAATCCAACGTATAGTTGTGACCCTCACCTAGGGAGTGTTAAATGAGTGCCTAAAAAATATACAAATCTGTCAGTGATAATTTTTATTTTTTATATACAATAATTTGGCATTTTTATTACAGAATTAAATCCCACATTTTATTATTAACTTTTCACTTATCAATTTGAAGAAATTCAAATGTTAATAAATATTTATTGCTTATATATTATAATCTATAGAATCATTTTTGAAAGAAATATTTCTTAGATCGAATTCCAGCAAGGAAGTTGCCTTTGTATACTTCCTTCTGTTTTTGCAAATGTTAGAATAGTTACCAGACAGAATAATTACCATAGTAATTTTTAAAAGATAAGTACATTTAGTGCACATTCATGGATCACATGGGAAAGGACAAAAATGTTGACGCTTTTCTATCTTTGTTAAGCTATTCATTTTAATATAATTATAATTTAATTCTCATAATTCAGAGAAAATACTGTTAAAGGACTTTGTTTAGCTTTGATAATCTACTTAATAATAAAAGCATGTAGAGAGAAAAAAGTCAATGAAATATAGATTAGGTATATGCCTACACTTCAAAAAAATTACATTATTTGTTGAATCCTGAAAAAAAATTGCAGAGATTTCAAAGATTTCAATTCTCCTCCAAATTGTACAAGTATTATTAGGTCTCTACCCTAACTTCTTTTACTGCAAATGATTAATAATGTGAAATCAGTCACTGTCGAGAACCCCTAATTACCTCTTGGAAAGAAGCACTAATGGATTTTTCTTGCTTCACTTGAATTACTATTTTTTTTTCTGATTCTCTACACAGGTTGAAAGGTTTCAAAGACTTTAGCCAATACATTCAACATGAGAGATTTAAAAAAAAATGAATAACTGGATCATTATACTTGGAAAAGTTAAATGAAGAGATGAACCGAATGGTACATTTTATGCATATCTTTTATTAAACAATGACTCACCACTGTTGATAATTCATAACATTCTGTCACTTGCATATTTTTTCATTGTGCTTTTCATCCAGAAATGTCACACTATTGTTGAAGTACTAATAATTTATTATCATGTCCAATTAAAAAATCCTTTAGGGATTAAGACTTCAGAATAACAATGATGCATGTGCTAGGGAGAGCTAAAATATATTATCATTGTAAATGTGTATCACAATCTAAGGTAAACAAAATTTTAGAATACAAAGATCTTAATGTGTTGTCCAGTATAGCTGTTAATGTAAGTAGATGGATTTGTGGATAATGCAATGCTATTTGGCTTTAAATTGCAAATTTGAACATTATTCTTTATTGCCTGTAATTTTAAAAGCAGATAGTACAGGGAAATAATAAATTTAATTTTTTTAACTCAATTTAATTTAAGAAAAACTCGATCTTTTCAATGATTCAGTGATCAACTTGTTCAGATATTATTACTCAGCCTTCATTTCACATTTACATTGAACAGTATTACCTCATAGGATAAAGTTTGAAATCTTCTCCTTACTTTGCATTTCCCTTGGAGATATCATCTACAAATTGATTCATGAATTCAATTGCTGCCCTTTGGATAGATATCATAAATTTTTTTATTGATCATTTACAGAAAATCACCTCATGTATCAACCAAAACAATCTTGAATAAGCCTTAATTCTTTACATTTTATAAATAATACAATTGAAAGAGAAATTAAAACATAACACAAATATTTTAGAAATTAAAATTAAGGAAAATGTATTTCTTTTAGATTGATAATCTTTCATATTTCTCCTGACCTTGATGCCTTTATCTTAACAGAGATAGCTTCCATAAATTTTAAATACTAGCAAAATTAATTTGAAGTTATAATTCATAAGCATAATCATCTTTATGATACAGGAATAACTTAATAATTTAACGATTGGCATTGATATATTTATAATGCAAATATTATGTATTCATCTACATGGAAATATTTTATGTCCCTTTTTAAGAATTAGAGGTGTGCCATCTTGAAACTATGGAGTTTTCTGAACACTGTTCTTGCTATCTGAATGTATTTTATGAAATTCACTTTAAATTTGTTTTCTTCTGTCCATTAATTCATTAGTCTGAAGAGTTTTTCAGTAATTATAAAGGGAGCTAAAGATATCTCAATGTACTTGAATGTTTTATTAATCCCTAAATCTCATCTTCAGCCACCTCAAACTAATAGCATAAATTTGAAAAACAATTCATTAGGAGACAAAGGATTTTCTACAATCTTAATCTATTAACTAACATCCAAATGATTTTGTATTTATTTATGAAGTAAAACATTATTCTTTTTCTATTAAAATTTTATCTCCCTATATATTGTAGAAGTTTGCTTTATTTGCTTAACATATTTATTAACACTCCCTTCCAAACTTCTTTCTACGTAACTCTTTCATAAGAGAACATTATTCTTCCCGTACATTGACTGAAAGCTTGTCTTGCTTTGCCCATTGAGGTGTAAATTTCAAGTGCCACCGTATTGTATTCAATATCCATGTTCCAGATACTATTTGTTTCTGTACGATAGTTTCCTGGGGAAATAATATATAGAACTGCTGCTAACCAACAAAAACATATACAAATAGAAATTAAACCTTTGTTGTTAAAAACCACTACACTTTGGTGTTCTCTTTTCATAGTGGCATAACTTATCCTAAGCTGATAAATAAAATATTCAATTTATTTTATTTGACAACATATACTTGTAATCTTTTGACTGTGCTTACTGAAATAAAGTAAAATTCCAATGTCTTCAATTGGAAAGAGATGAAATTTAAACATTTGCTGTAGATAACAAAAATACCTATAATTAAAAGCAGAATTTCACTTGCATATTTGATGGCTAATGTATTTATCCATAATTTCTTCCTATTTTACATTGTTTGGGTGCATTATGATCAGAAAGAATTGATTACAAACTACATAATTCTCAATATATCACTGAATCACAGAATTCATACCACTCGTTGGGGTTTATGGTTCCAGTCTAATTTCACAGAGCTATCAGAATACTCAGTTTGACACTTTTGAGCTACAACTATAGCAATTCATTTATAACATTCCCCAAACAAATTTCAACTTCACTAGCAGATTGTGCTTGACTAAAGCTGTTTTGTGATCTAAAATAGCTAGAATCCTAATGAAAGCTTATAATGAAATGTATGACAAGACTCTAACATGGGAGTCTCCTAATGATTTTGTAATGTTTTGACAATCTTGAAAATATGTTTTAAAGAGAGCTAGCAAATGCAAGTTTTCCCTAAGCAAAATATCCCATCTGTTCGAAAAAAATGTTTCAAAATACCATGAGCACTAACCACAGTGCAGGAATAAGCAGTTGTGTGATTTAATTTCTTTAAATAAATGATCCTTTTGATGAGATAAATAATAGGAATTGTAGAAACCTTTAAAATATTGAGTTTATAATGCAACTGCCTGATAACCTTTAAAGGTAACTGACTAAGGGAATTGTCAGAGATCCCTCAACTGTGGCAAAATGTGTCCTGAATGCTCCTATTAGATGAGCTAAAAATGATGTTTAAAACCCTATTAGTTTAAAGCATACAGAAAAAAGTGAATTTTATATTAAATAGAGTACTGAATGTGCTCCCTTTAGATAGCTATTATGAACATTCAGCTGAGGGAATTTTTACACTTCCCTTTACAAGTCACCTTTGAAGCTACTCTGCCAAGTTGACGAGGCCAAAATATTGATTACAGTCAAGGCAGCTTGAATTCTAGGACTATTTTGGGATTTTCATTTGTATAACCGTAAAAAGGTCACAATTAACAAATTAACAAGTTCCTTTTGTACATAGTACATAGTTATTATTCTAGTTTTAAAATTATTTTGCATACTTTCATATTATAGATAGATATTCTTTAATTTCTTCCTTTCAAATGTACTATGTAATGAAATTGAGGTCCTGAGTAATTAAAAAAAGAAAAAAAACTATATGGTTAAAACGACTGACAATTTATAGAGGGAAAATTATTTCTTTCTTTCTTTCTTTCTTTTTTTCCCCAACAGAGTCTCACTCTGTTGCCCTGGGTAGAGTATCTTGGTGTCTTTCTTAAACTCTTAGTCTCAAGAGATCCTCTTGTCTCAGCCTCCCAAGTAGCTGGGACTACTGACATCTGCCACAATGCCCACATACTTCTATTTTTAGCAGAGACCGGTCTTGTTCTTGCTCAGATGGATCTCAAACTCCTGAGTTTAGGTGATCCACCTGCCTGAGCCTGTCAGAGTCCTAGGATTTCAGGTGTGAGGCACTGTGCCATCCTCAAAGTGAAAATTTCTAGTATCAATTCGTTAAAATATCTTGCCAGCCTGCTCAACTTCCTTCCTTCCTTCTTCTCCATCTTCCTTTCTTTCATTCTTCCTATCTTTGTACCTTTCTCTTTTAAAAATTTCTTTCTATAGGAATTACTGAAATTTTATTTTACAGTCTTGCTTTCAAATGCTAGCAAATAAAAATATGGCTATAATTATGAAGCATAGAATGGATGTATAAAGTGTTTTAATATAAATTTATCTATTTTTATCAACTGAGAACATTTTAAGTGTATATTTTTACATATACAATACTTATTGCAATACACATGCGTACTTATATTTTAGATTTTATTTTAGCCAATAGATTTCAGATTAAATCTTTTGCTTATTTTTACATGCCCAGGGACAATCAGTCATCGATCTTATACACTTTCTTACCATGTTACCAATTCTACAGTGAGAAACATAAGTAAAAGCAAATATATTGTCATATGTGAGTTTGCATTGGTCGTTTTTGATTGTGCATTTAAATTGCAACACTGAGATTCACAGGTAGATTCAACATAAAATTAGTGCCTTTTAAACTACAGAGTCCCTTACTTACTAAAGTTACTTCTAAATTAATAGTCATTTCTATACATAATTTTATAATCATCGAGTTGGACAATTAAGTTTGCCAACTTATCTTAAAGTGCTGCATATCTCATTGATGAATGTCCCTATGGTCACCTTTGAAGTGCTTCCCTTGGGAAACTAATGCACTGATGCCATCGCCTAGTCCACCATTCACAGCACTTTTTCTAGGATGAATTGGTAAACTTAATTATCAGACTTCATTTAGATGATATTGTTTCAGCTTTCAAAAATTTGAAAATCCCCCAGCTTTCTGTATTAATACAAATTAAACATGTTCTGCAATAATTTCAAGACTTGTCATATTTGCACACTTTTTACTCTAAAATTCATATCAGTATTCAGTGATTTGTAAAGGTGGGCAGAGCAGGAAGCAATCATATAATTTATAGTTTAAACCAGGATACTTTTAAGACATAATATGAACCAAGCCTATCCCATATAAACTAGAATATATAACCTCTTCCAATAAACTAGAATGTGGATTCTAGAAAAAGTGAAACTTTGGATATTTCTTTATTAATTTTTTAAGTTCCTTTGTATATAGGTATACACAATAGCATTAAAAAAAAACACAACAACATTTGGCTAGCGAATGAATGAAAAAGAAGTTTCAGGAGGACCAGATGGAGGTATTCAAATATTTGAATGTTGTGTGAATTAACTGTACCCTTTATGAAAGTAAAGTAGTAAACAAAAAGAAAGAATTGAATTTGAGTTGAATATAAGGAACAATTGCCATCCTACCTCTCCCCCATCCCTTTAGAATCAAAACTATCCAACAATAGAAATAGCTTCCTTGTGGAGGCCTATGTACTAAGTGACAGGAAATATTTTAACAGGAATAGGATACCTCCTTAAAAGGCAAATAGTGATGAAAAATTATATTAGCTGAAATAGGTCATGTGGATTTTGTGTTCTGAAGTAGACATTATATAGTGGTTACTAGCTTTGGCTTAATAGTCAAATTGGCTGGATTTGGATTTTAACTGTTTACTATAATGTCAAGAATTTCTAAAAGAACAAATTAATGGCTAGATAGTGATTGAATTTTTTTGCAGGGTCAATACACTATTTCAAAATGTTACAATTAAAATTTTGTTAATTAGATTTTATTAAATTACAACAGCACTGGCACTTACATTGCCTGAAATGATTATTTTCTATCCAAAAATCAAAATTTTAGAGAGTGAATCACTTAGATCGCCTAAGGCCAACACTTACATGCGTGTGCGTGCACATACACACACACATATACATACACAATGAGCCCATCATTAGAAAACAAGAAAATGTCTCATCTCATATGCAAAGAAATTTTAAGGAAAAGCTCCAGAGTAATTAGCTGATTTGGGATACTTGGTCTACTTTCTTAAAGTTGTCTGCTTCTGTATCAGAAATTATAATCTCCTGTTATCATCCATCAAATGTTTGGTCATGTCAATTTATACTTAGAAACATAGATACATGCGTCTTTAATCTATGTGCATAATGATAGGAATATGTACCTGATATAGCCCTTCTCCTTAAGTTGAATAAAGCATATTATGGAAATAGAAGACAATATCAAGTTTCCAAGTTTGTTGCATTTCCCAAAGGTATTTTAAATTTAGAGTGAAATCTTACATGACATTGTGTCCCTTTTTTAAGTAAAACGAATATTCCCACAATCCTAGTTGGTGGGGGGAGGAACGATGAAAAACTGTATTTGTGCTTACCATCTCTAAAATTATTCATGCTAATTAACTACCTAAGGTAGTTTAAAGTTTACCTTTTGATATTATAACAGTTCACATATTGTATGCTCAAAAAGAATACAAATCATACCAAATATATGAGCTAATTAATATCATTTGGAATATACTACCACTTCTCTTATATCCCTATACATACTCTTGAGTCTTGGATTGCAAGTTCAGAGAGAAAACATTTTATATCATTTAGCATATATTTGGGAGATACCAGTGATACACATATTATGGGTATAAAAGAACTATGCTATTTTATTTTTCTAAATAAAAAATGTGAACCAGTATGAGAATGGCTGCACTAGTTTTCTTTTTCTTTTCTTTCTTTCTTTCTTTTTTTTTTTTTTGTATGTAGCTGGTGCCTTAGCGTCTTGAGCTACAGGCACCAAGTTCTTACACATTGATTCACCTATTCTTAGTACATGAAAACTGATTAATCCCTTTGTATTTTTTTTTCTTGACCATCTCTTTTATTTTTTTCTCTTTTTTGTTTTTTTATTATTAAATCATAGTTGTGTACATTAGTGCAATCAAGGGGTACAATGTGGTGGTTTCATATACAGTCTGAAACATTTTCATCAACCTGTTTAACATATAGCCTTCATGGCATTTTCTTAGTTGTTGTTTGAAGACATTTGTATTTTGCATTTAGTAAGTTTCACCTGTATCCTTCTAAGATGCACCATAGGTGTGGCCTCACCAATTACCCTTCCTCCACTCCAACCTCCCACCTCCACTCTCCTCCCTTGCCCATTTCCCCATATTCTTGTGCTATAGTTGGGTTATAGCCT
>CAUYON010078918.1:0-10037 GCA_963573935.1 Arctocebus calabarensis
AAAAACCTCCCCCCTCTCCCACCTGCATACCTGTGGAAGGCTGGGCTTTCTTCACATCAGCCTAAACAAGAGACCAAATGCAGCAGCCAGGAGACTTCAACTGTCTTCTACTAAGCCAGACACTACAGAGTTTTACAAAAAAAAAAAAAAAATACTCTTAGAAAGGTGTGGGTCCAGTTTCAGTCTTCTACAGGTTGCCAGCCAGTTCACCCAGCACCATTTGTTAAATAGGGAATCTTTTCCCCCACTGAATATTTTTAATTGATTTGTCAAAGTGGTTCATCTCTTGGTTCTCTATTCTGTTCCACACATCTTATCTCTCTGTTTTTGTGCCAATACCATGCTGTTTTGATCACTATTGATTTATAGTACAGTCTCAGATCTGGTAACGTGATTCCTCCTGCTTTGTTTTTATTTCTGAGCAATGTCTTGGCTATTTGAGGTTTTTTCTGATTCCATATAAAACATAGTATTATTTTTTCGAGGTCTTTAAAATATGACAATGGAGCTTTAATAGGAATTGCGTTAAAATTGTATATTGCTTTGGGTAGTATGGACATTTTAACAACGTTGATTCTTCCCAGCCATGAGCATGGTATGTTTTTCCAGTTGTTGACATTTTCAGCTGTTTCTTTTCTTAGCATTTCATGGTTCTCTTTATAAAGATCTTTCACATCCTTTGTTAGAAAAACTCCCAAATATTTCATCTTCTATGGTACTATTGTGAAAGGGATAGAGTCCTTGACTGTTTTTTTGGCTTGATTATTATTAGTATATATAAAGGCTACAGATTTATGAGTGTTGATTTTGTAGCCTGAGACAATGCTATATTCCTTGATCACTTCTAGAAGTTTCATAGTAGAATCCCTGGTGTTTTCCAGATATACAATCATATTATCTGTGAAGAGTGAAAGTTTAATCACTTCTGATCCTATGTGGATACCCCTGATTGCCTTTTCTTCCCTAATTGCAATGGCTAAAACTTCCATTACAATGTTGAAGAGCAGTGGAGAAAATCTTTCTTTAAGGCTGCATAATATTCCATGGTATACATGTACCACAATTTATTAATCCATTCCTGATCCTGACCTAAGTGGAAATGATTTCCTGGTTCCTGATTTAAGTGGAAATGATTTCAATTTAACAATGTTCAATATGATATTGGCTAAGGGTTTGCTGTAGATGGCCTCTATTAGTTTAAGAAATGTCCCTTCTATACCAATTTTCTTAAGTGTTCTGATTATGACGGGATGCTAGATATTATCAAAAGCTTTTTCTGCATCAATTGAGAGAATCATATGGTCTTTATTTTTTAATTTGTTTATGTACTGAATTATATTTATATTTATATAAATATAATTATATTTATAATTACAAATATATTTATAATTATAAATATAATTATATCTGAATTTATAATTGAATTATAATTATATAAATATAATCCTGGGATAAAGCCCACTTGGTCGTGGTGTATAATTTGTTTGATGTGTTGCTGGACTCTGTTTGTTAGGATCTTTTTTTTAAATTCATTCATTCATTCCTTTGGAAGGTGAATGAATGTATCAATGAACAAACATAGTCCCCTCCGGGGAAAAGTGAATGAATGCATCAATGAATGGACACAGTCCATTCATGGAATTGAGGCCCAGGAAATTCACATGAAACTGACCTAGGCATAGGGAATGGGGGTTCCACATTTAGTCCCAAGTGCAAAGTGAAGGAGACACCAAGGCACAAGTGACTCCTCGGAAGTTGTCCGGCCTTTTTGGCTATTGGAACCTCCTGTGGGGGATGGAGGTCCCCCTCCTTGCCCGTCATCCAGCCCGCTGGTTCTTCAGCTGGCTGCCACAGATCTGACACCGCCAAGGAGGAGGTGGCAGGTCCGCCAGCTCTGCTGAACTGGCCAGGGCACCAAATGTCCTGCATCAGTTCTCCCTCTCTGAGTAGAAACCCCAACTGCTGTTAGGGAAAAGGGGCGAAGACTCGCTCTAACTGCTTCCTACTGAATCGGGTGATGATAGAAGGGGGCAGTTAGGGTTTCTCCGGAGGGAGAGTGATACAGGGGTTCATGGACTGGAACCATCTTTATCATGTGTGGCTTGATGACATTTCTGGAAAACACAAATCTCATTCGTATAATGAGTAATAGGCAAGGTAGAGCAGCATCAGGTCAGAAGCACGTATTCAGTGATGCTTAAAGAAAACCATATTAGGAATTTTTTTTTTGCTGTTTCCTGAATAATAACTTCAAACTTTCTTTTGGCTCACAAGTGTAGGTGGTCTGTGGTTGGCTGTCTTCACTGTCTGCCTCCTTAGAAGATGGAGGGTTCCAGGATTTTACTTATGAATGATGTATGCAGGAATCGACTCCTATAACTTTAACAGCTGTGGAAGAAGACAAGATAACAGGAAAGGGGACTTCGCAAGTTAGGGTTAGGGAAGGTGAATTAGAGGGAAGAGTTTTGATCATGACTAGATCTCTAGGAGGGAACAGTTCCTGTTCTAGTTAGTATGTCCCTCACCAAAAGGGAAGCAGCACTTTCAGGCATGATTAGGGAGGCATGAGAGAACAGCAAGTCATTCCAATTGCAGCTTAAAGGTTGGGAGAAAAATTTGGTAGCCGGCTTTCCCGACACCCCCTGTATAGTTATGGATTTGGGGCATAAAAGACCAAGGCTAGAGAGAAGTACAGAAAAGGTTGCTCCAGTGTCCAAAAGAAATTTTCTTTCCTGGCGCTCCACTATAAGGCAAACCTGGGGCTCTTGAGGGGTGATAACGCAAGCTGGAGCCATAAGATTTTGCCCCAGGCACCCTCAGTCCAGTTTGGGTTCTGATGGGGTCACTGTCCTAGGAGGCCTTCGCCTCTGGGGACAGGCAACCCGGAATTAGAAATTTTGAATAAACTTGTATCAAGAACTGAAATTGTATCAACAATACAAAATCTTCCAAAAAAGGAAAAGCCCTAGACTAGATGGTTTCACACTAGAATTCTATCAAATCTTCAAAGGAACCTGCGTCTATATTACATAACCTATTGCAAAACAGAGAGAAGGAAGAAATCCTTCCCAACAAGTTCCATGAAGCAAATATCACCCTGATTCTAAAACCAGGAAAGGACCCAACAAAAAAGGAAAACTGTAGACCAATATCATTAATGAATATTTAATAAGTTCCCAGTAAACAGAATATAGCAACACATTAAAAAAAATTATACATCATGATCAAGTGGGTTTTATCCCAGGGACTCAAGGTTGGTTCAACATATGTAAATCCATAGATGCAATTCACCACATAAGTAAAATCAAGTCTTTGATTTATGAGTCTTTCAATTGATTGAGAAAAGACTTTTGACAAAATCCAGCATCCTTTTCTGACAAGAACACTTAAGAAAACAGGTATAGGTGGGACATTCCTTAAACTGAGAGGCTGTCTGCAACAAATCCACAGCCAATGTTATATTGAATGGAGCAAAACTGAAAGCATTTCGACTTAGAACTGGAAATAGACAAGGTTGCCACTATTGCCATTGCTATTTAGCACAGTCCTGGAAGCCCTAGCCACTGCAATCAGGCAAAAGAAGGAAATCAAAGGTATTTAAATGAAGACAGAGGAGGACAAACTCTCACTTTTTACAGATGACATGTTCTTAAACCTGGAAAACCCTAGGGACTCAACTACAAAGCTCTTAGAAGAAGTCAAGGAATATAATAATGTCTCTGAAGACAAAATCTATGTCCACAAATCAGCAGCCTTTATATATGCCACTAACAGTCAAACTGAGAATACAATCAAAGACACAATATCTTTTATAGTAGCTCCAAAGAAAATATACCTGGGAATATATTTAACAAAGGATGTGAAGCATCCTTTAAGAGAACTCCTTATAAAGAGAGCTATGAAACGCTGAGAAAAGAAATAGCAGATTTTGACAAATGGGAAAGCATACCATGCTCATGCCTGGGAATAATCAACATTGTTGAAATCTCCATACTACCCTATAGTAATCTATAGATTTAATGCAACCCTCATCACAATGCCAACACCATACTTTGAAGAACTTGACAAGATTCTACTTCATTTCATATGGAACCAGAAAAAACTCCAAATAGCCAATATAATTTTTAGAAATAAAAAGAAATCTGGAGGCATTACGTTACCAGGCTTCAGTCATACTACAAGTCTGTAGTGACCAAAACAGCAGAGTGCTGGCACAAAAATAGAGATACAGATCTATGGAATAGAATAGAGAACCTAGTGATGAACAAAGCCACATGTCACCATCTCATCTTCAACAAACCAAACAAAAACATGTACTTGAGAAAAGAATTGCTATTTAATAAATAATACTGGGAAAACTGGTTAGCCACATGTAGAAGATTGAGATTGGACCCACACCTGTCACCACTGACAAAAATTGACTCTTGCTGGATAAAAAATTTAAATTTAAGACACAAAACAATAACAATTCTAGAAGAGAGTATAGAGAAAATGCTTTACAAAATTGGCCTGGGAAGAGATTTTATGAAGACAACCCCTTTGGCAACTGAAGCAATACCAAAAATAGATGAATGGGACATGATCAAACTAAAAAGCTTCTGTTCAGCTAAGGGTACCTCAACTAAAGCAAAGATACAGCCTTCACAATGAGAGAAGACATTTGCATGCTATGACTCTGACAAAGGACTGATAACTAGAACCTACAGAGAACTCAAATCAATCAATGAGAAAAGAGCAAACAACCCCATTTACAAGTGGGCAAGAGACCTGAACAGAAACTTCTCTGACAATGACTGATCCATGGCCAACAAACACATAGAAAAATGCTCATTTTGTCCCTAATCATCAGAGCAATGCAAATTAAAACCACTAAGACATATCTCCTAACACAACAAAGTCCTGAATTTGCAGATGCTGGCATGTATATGGAAAGAATGTTGGTGGGATTGCAAACTAATACAACCTCTATGGAAAGAAGTATGGAGAATTATCAAAGAACTAAAAGCAGACCTTTCACTTGATCCTGTAATCTCATTACTAGGTATCTATCCAGAAGAACAAAAATCATTTTACCACAAGGATATTTACATTGCAATGTTTATTGCATCTCAATTGACCATTGCCAAATCATGAAAGAAACCCAAGTGCTCACCAACCCAAGAATGGGGTACTATTCAGCCATAAGAAAATACACTTTACATCTTTTGTGTTTACCTGGATGGAATTGAAACACATTTTTTTTTTTTTTTTGAGACAGAACCTTAAGCTGTCGCCCTGGATAGAGTGCTGTGGCATCACAGCTCACAGCAATCTCCAATTCCTGGGCTCAAGCGAGTCTCCTGCCTCCGCCTCCCAAGTAGCTGGGACTACAGGCACCCACCACAACGCCTGGCCATTTTCTGGTTGCAGCGTCATTGTTGTTTGGTGGGTCCTCGCTGGATTTGAACCCACCAGCTCAGGTGTACGTGGCTGGCACCTTAGCCCGCTGAGCCACATGCGCTGCACCGAAACACATTCTTCTTAGTAAAATTATCTCAAGAATTAGGAAAAAAATGTATCTACTGTACTCAATATGAAACCAATATATAAACAACTATGCACCTATACCAAAGAAAAAACACGATTATAGTCTGGTAAAGGGGGAGGTGAGAGAGGGAAGAGTGAAGTGGGTAGAAAGGAAAGAGATTGGCGGGATCTCACCTAATGTGCCCAATGTAAAGGTGTTGAGCATGTCCTCTGGATGAAGGGCTCAGCTACAACTTGAACTTTACATTAGAATTGGAAACAATGTAATCTAAACATTTGTACACTCATATTAATCTGAAATAAAATAAAAAAAAAAGAGTAACATAAGCTAAAAGAAGGTTAGAATTTAGGCAAAAAGGGATTTTTTTTGAGGAGGGCTTCTCACATAAGCAAAACTTCCAAGGGTAGACAACAGGCATTGCAGGATCTAAGGGCTCGAGGATCACCTTAGGCTCTAGTCTTTGTGGAACTCTCCTCACTGCTTGAGTCTATCCATAGTTCCTCCCTCTTTATCTTCACTTTTTGTCCCACTTTGTGTGGTGAGTGGTGGAGCCCTGATAGCACCAAGTTTATGTTATGTTTAAAGGAGGCGGCCCCAAAGAAGCCATAGATACATTTAGTTCCTTTACTAAAACTCCTGGGCAAGAGTGGAAGAGTAGGAGAGAGGAAACCAGAAAAAATTAGAAGTATTGACAGAAGTAACAAAAGCCTACATGTTATAACATAAAACAATTGAGTCAAATGTGGAAAAGCATTTGTGGAAATGAAGAGTAGATTTACACCATTCAATATGGTGTTAGCAGTGGGTTTGTCATAGATGGCTTCAATCAACTTAAGAAATATGCCACCTATGCCTATTTTCTTAAGTGTTCTTGTTAGAAAAGGATGCTAAATTTTGTCAAATGCTTTTTAAGCATCTATTGAGAGGATCATATGGTGTTTGTTTTTGCTTCTATTGATATGGTGTATTATGTTTATGGATTTGCATATTTTAAACCAAACTTACTTTCCTTGGATGAAATCTACTTGATCATGATGTGTAATTTGTTAATGAGTAGCTGCAATCTACTAGCTAAGCTTTTGTTGAGTATTTTTGCATCAATATTCATTAGTGAAATTGGTCTGTAGTTCTTTTTAGTGAGGTTCTGTCCTGGTTTTGGAATAAGGTGATGTTTGCTTCATAGAATGTGTTGGGGAAGGTTCCTTCCTTCTCAATGTTTTGGAATAGGTTCTGCAGTATAGGTACAAGCTCATCTTTGAAGGTGTGATAGAATTCTGATGTGAAGCCATCTGGTCCTGGACTTTTTTGTTGTTGTTGGAAGTTTTTTAATTGTTTCTGCAATCTCAGTGGTTGATATTGGTCTGTTCAAGAAATCTATTTCTTCCTGGTTAAGTCTAGGAAGATGGTGTGATTCCAGGTATTGGTCCATTTCCTCCACATTGTCAAGTTTCTGGGCATAAAGTTTTTGGTAGTAGTCAGAAATAATCTCTGTATCTCTGTGGTATCAGTTGTTATTTCTCTCTTTTCATTTTTGATTGGGGTTATTAAAGATTTTACTTTTCTGTTTCTGGTTAATCTAGCCAATGGTTTATCAATTTTATCTTTTCTTTTCTTTTTTTTTTTTTTTGAGACAGAGCCTCAAGCTGTCACCCTGGATACAGAGCTGTGGCATCACAGCTCACAGCAACCTCTGATTCCTGGGCTTAAGCGAGTCTCCTGCCTCCACCTCCCAAGTAGCTGGGACTACAGGCACCCACCACAATGCCTGGCAATTTTTTTGGCAGGCCCTCGCTGGATTCAAACCTGCCAGCTCAGGTGTATGTGGCTGGCGCCTTAGCCCGTTGAGCCACAGGTGCCGAGCCAATTTTATTTATCTTTTCAAAGAGCCAACTTTTTGTTTTATTAATTTCCTGAATGATTCTTTTATTTTCAATTTCATTTATTTTTTTTCTTTTCTTTTGTTTTTTGAGACAGAGACTCACTATGTCACCTTTGATAGAGTGCTGTGGCATCACAGCTCACAGCAACCTCCAACTCTTGGGCTCAAGTGATTCTCTTGCCTCAGCCTCCCAAGTAGCTGGGACTACAGATGCCTGCCACAACGCCTGGCTATTTTTTTGTTGCAGTTGTCATTGTTGTGTTTTAGCTGGCCTGGGTTGGGTTTGAACTCACCAACCTCAGTGCATGTGGCTGGCACCATAACCACTGTGTTATAGGTGCTGAGCCTCAATTTCATTTATTTCTGATGTAATTTTGGTTATTTCTTTTCTTCTGCTAGGTTTGGGATTCGATTTCTCATTCTTTTCCATTTCTTTAAGATGATTCATTAGGTTATTGATGTGCTCTCTTTCTGTTTTTCTGATGTAGGCATCTAATGTGATGAATTTCCCTCTTAGGACTGCTTTTGTAGTGTCCCACAGGTTTTAGTAGCTTGTGTCTTCATTGTTTTTATTCTCAAGGAAGTTAATGATTTTCTTTTTTATATCTTCCTTGCCCCAACTGTCATTTAGCACAAGGTTGTTTAATTTCCATGCCTTTGTTTGGGGATGACAATTTTTGTTGGAGTTGAGTTCCACCTTTATTGCCTTCTGGTCTGAGAAGATTGAAGGTAAAATTTCAATTCTTTTGATTTTGTTGAGGTTTTATTTGTGTATTAGGATACAATCTATTTTGAAGAATGTTCTATGGGTCAAAGAGAAGAACATATATTCTTTAGCTTTGGGATGGAGTGTTCTCTATATATCTATCAAGTACAGTTGTTCTTGGGTTACATTTAATCCCATTGTATCTTTGTTTAGTTTCTGTTTAGTGGATCTATCCAGCTCTGTAAGAGGAATGTTAAAGTCCCCTGCTACAGCTCTGTAAGAAGAGTCTTAAAGTCCCTTGATATTATGTTGTTATAGGATATCATATTGCTCAGACTAATTAAGGTCTGTTCCAAGAATCTGGGAGCATTTAAGATGGGTATATAAATATTTAGAATTGAAATGTTTTCTTGTTGTATTGTTCCCTTGACCAATATAAACTGTCCGTGTTTGTCTTTTTTGACTTTAGTTGCTTTAAATCCACTTGTACCTGAAAATAAGATTGCAACTCCTCTTTTCTTCCGATTGACATTTGCTGAAAAGTTGTCTTCCATCCCTCAATCCTAGTTTTACTTTGTCCTGTGAATAGCAGCTTTACAAAAAAATTGGCAATGTATGTGTGAATCTGAGATTTATATTCTTTTCTATTAATCTACCTTTTTGCCGGATTCTGCTTAATTATAAGTCATGAAATCAAGTAGTGTAGGTCCACCAACTTTTTCCTTTTTTTTTGAAAACTCTTTTGGCTATTCTTTTTAGAATTAAATCATCAATTTCTACAAAATACACTGCTCAGGTTTCATTTTGGGATTGCATTGACTGTATAGATAAATGTGGGGATAATTGACAGGTCAACAATAAAGCCTTTTGTTATTCATAAACATAACATAGTATAGCTCTACCTTTACAGATTTTATTAAATTTTTCTTAGCAATCTTTTATTGTATTTAGTGCACAGACATGGTACATTTTTATTAATATTATTCATAGAAAGTTTATATTCTTGGTGATATTATAAGGGACATATAAATAATTAAATTCTATTTCTGATTGTTTACTGATTGTGTACATCTGATATTTATTTATTTAACTATAGTATACAACTTGCTTATTAGTTATGAGAGTTTCTTTATCTTGTAGATTCCATTCAATTTATTGTAGACAATCATTCCATCTGCAAATAAAGCAGTTTTTTATTTTTTATTTTATGTTTTATTTCTTTTTATTTTTATTTAATCATAATTGTGTACATTGGTGCAATCATGGAGCACAATATGCTGACTTCATATAAAATCTGAAATATTTTCATTGCACTATTTAACATACCCTTCATGGCCTTTTAATCACTACATGAAAACATTTATATTCTGCATTTAGTAATTTTCACTTGTACCCTTCTAAGATGCAACATAAGTGTGATCCCACCAATCACCTTTCCTCCCTCATCCTCCAACCCCCTCTCCCCTCCCTTGCCCTTTTCCCCATTTCTTGTGCTATAACTGGGTTTTAGCCTTATAGATTATAGATTAGCTTCATAGTAGGGCTGAGTACATTGGATACTACTTTTTCTTCCATTCTTGAGATACTTTGCTAAGAAGAATATGTTCCACCTCCATCCATGTAAACATGAAAAAGGTAGTCTCCATCTTTCTTTAAGGCTGCATAGTATTCCATGGTATACATGTACCACAATTTATTCCATGACTTAGCAATTATGAATTGGGCTGCAATGAACATTCTGGTACAGATATCTTTATTGTGATGTGATTTTGGTCTTCTGGATATATACCTAGTAAAGGAATTATAGGATCGAATGGCAGATCTATTTTTAGATCTCTAAGTATTCTCCAAACATCTTTCCAAAAGGAATATATTAGTTTGCATTCCCACCAGCAATGTAGAAGTGTTCCCTTTTCTCCACATCC
>CAUYON010078920.1:0-13404 GCA_963573935.1 Arctocebus calabarensis
GAAACTTACTAAATGCAGAATACAAATGTCTTCATACAGTAACTAAGAAAATGCCATGAAGGATATGTTAAACAGTTTGATGAAAACATTTCAGATTGTATATGAAACCAGCACATTGTACCCCTTGATTGCACTAATGTACGCAGCTATGATTTAATAAAAAAAAAAGATACACATCAGATTATGAAGACTTCTTAGTAAAAAAGAAGAATTTAAATAGTATCTCCTTAATAATTTTTACATTAATTGCCTATTGAAGAAGTATTTTGGATATATTGAGATGAATAAAATATATTATTATACAATTTTACTGTTCCTTTTTACATTTTAAAATGTGACTTATAGACAACTTAAAGTTACATATGTGGCTCACCTGACATTTTTGTTGAACAGTGATGCATTGAAGAGCTGCCTGGGGATGAGCAGTTCCAACCTCCTTCACTTCTCTTTGATTATTAAGAAGACACACCTCTCCCCAGCATGTTTAAAAGTTTCCCAGAAAGAAAGGGGACTTGTTCAAATAAAGGCATGACTGCTCCTTTTCCCCAGCTTCAAGGGCCAAAGAATGAGGCCCTCTCTCCAGGTAAAGAGTTCTCTGTGGGTATTTCTGCCCTGAACAAAAAGCCATAGATGAGATCTTAAAGACTCCCTATGTCTTCAAAGAGGATGAAAATATGACAGGTATGTATGAACACAGGACAAAAATGTGGGTGACAGGGAAGACGACCAGTGTCGTGGTCACCGGGACCAGGAATTGATCTCTAGTTTATTTTATCTGCAGCTGAAGCAATATGCAACCGCCCAAATGAGGATAGAGCCTTCCTCTCAACAGCTTCGTCCAAAAATGGGGGTCTTTGATGAGCTCAGAGGAAGTCATTCACAAGCCGCACTCTGCACTTCACCTGTTCAACGCCATGGCTCCATGGGACTTTTTCGTAGACTGGCCTCCCTACCTCTTCCCATACCAATGGGCAGAATATTCCCCTTAAAACCTAAAGGCAATCAAGTCATCCCTTGACTCAGAGTCTTCCTGTTGCTCCTGGTCAACTTCAGTGCAAAGGTCAAAGCTCCTGTACAGGCCCACAAGACCCCACATCACCTCCCTGACTGGTCTCCTACTCTCCTGCAGCTCATCCAACTCCTTGGCTGTACCTCGACCCTTTCCCAGTGAAATGATGAGAACCTTCCCTCGTACATCTATGTGGCTGACTGCCTCAATTCCTTTAAACATTTCCTTTAATCTTTCTTAGCAAGGCCTCCCTGACCACCCATTTAAAGCAGCAACCTACCCCCCCTCTCTGGACTCCCAATGTCCTTTACCCTCCTCTGCTTTTTTTCTTTTTCATAGCTCTAATTATCCATAAGTGACACCCTATAAAACTTATTCATCTCATTGTTGGCTGTTTGTTTCACCTCACTAGAATATAAGCATCACAAGGGTAGAGTCTTTGTGTATGTATTTTGTTTATTTATGTATCCCAAGAATCCAGAACAGTGGTCTGTTCTCAACAAATATTTCGGAATAAATGAAGGAAGTTATATAATGTCCATCATTCTTTTCAGCCCTGTTGCTAGTCCAGGACAAGCATCTATCACCTGGTACTAGGAAGACCCCAGGAGCTTCCCACCTTACCTCTCTGGCAAGTAGGAATTCCTCAGTCCCATCCAACAAAGCCTCCTTCCATCCTTTCCTGAACAAATCTACTAGGTATTTGGTGCTGTTGTTTGAATGTTTGTGTTAAGTTTATGTTAAACTTAATCCCCAATGAAACAGTCATAAGAGGTGGGCCTTCAGGAGGTGATTATATCTTTTATAAATTATATAAATTATAAATTTTAAGGCATTTTTGCTATAGCAGCAGTAATGTATAAATGCTACAGCACAAGTAGTTCATGATGGCATTCTCTAAGAAGTTTCAGAGGTCCAGCTCTTCTACTGTAGAATACTTACTTTTAAACCTAGGTGGTGGGAATCAGAGAGATGTGATAAAAGTGGTGCTTTATTCATTCTTTTCAACACTTCAGGTAAATTTTCTAAGAATCGATTTAGATAGTTCCAACACACACCAGTTCTTATTATCTGCAGGAATGCCTTCAGTGAGTAACAACTTGATTGTAAACACGAAGCTCTTTCACAAAGACCTGCACCATCATCATCTATCCCAACAGCCTCTTTGTGTCTTTCAAGAATTTGAAAACTTTCTTATTTGCTTATGAATGAACTAATGAAAGACCTACATCATTGCTCCTACTTTAAAAGTAGTTAACAGAAAAAAAAATTATTTTGCTTCTGCAAAGAAATGATTTAGCTTTCTTTGGTCAGGGAATGACAACAATGAAATTATATATATATCCACAGCTTTAATTGTCAGAAAAGCTGAATTCAGTGCTCTATTATGGTATTTAACTTACTACTTGTGTCTTGTAACATTTACTCCATCTGCTTTATTTGTGGGCTCTGTCCCATTTTTGTTACTAATTTAGTGGCCTCACATACTTTCAAAAGCACATGGGGTTTCGATGACATTTTTTGGCAAAATTCTCCACCCCTGGATGCTTTGCAATTTGGCCCCAAAGCATCTTTCTGGATTTAGTTTAGCGAAATCCTTACATGTACTTGTTTCCTTGGCTACTTTTAACCCAGCTAAATAAACTCATTCTTGAAACTCATCCTACAACGTCCAGCCTCTGTGCTTTCATTCACACCACTTTCCTAACTGGAAATACCCTCTAACTCCTCTGCATGCATTCATCTTCTAAGCACCATTTTAAAAATCCTTATTATTACAAAATAATTTTAGGTTGATTTTGCAAAGCACAGAGCATTCTCAAATACTCTGCACTCCACTTCCCCTAATGTTAACATCTTATATAACCGTGGTGCATTAATCAAAACCAAGAAAACAGCAATGGATCAATACTACCCACTAAAGTATAGCCTTTATTTAAACTGACGAAATTCAAATTTCCCCAGTTTTGTTTTCCAAATGTCCCTTTTCTGTTCTATGTATTAATCAGCCTGTCTCTTCAGTCTCCCCAGTCTGTGACAGTGTCTTGATCTTTTCTTGTCACTCAGAAATTCGACCCTTTTGAAGAGTAATGGTCAGGTATTTTGTATAATGTATTTAGGTTGGGGTTTGTTCTGTCAAGTTCGAAATGACGTTACATGAGATCCCACCCAATCCCCCCCACCTCCTCCCAGCTAATGTGCACAATGCAAGGGTATATTTCAAAATAACTAAATGGTAAATGTCTTACCATAAAAACTAAGTAAATGAGGTGATGGCTATTTTAATCAGCTTGATTTAAGCATTCCACATTGTGTATCAAATCACTACATTCTACCCCATAAATGTATACAATTATTATTTTAATGAAAAATTAATAATAAGGGTGGCACCTGTGGCTCAAAGGAGTAGGGCGCTGGCCCCATAGGACAGAGGTGGTGGGTTCAAACCCAGCCCCAGCCAAAAACTGCAAAAAAAAAAAATTAATACTAAATAAATAAATATTATCATAGCAACCAATAATAAAATAAAATGAAGTTACTGACTAGGGGGAGTTGGTCAAGGAAGAGGGTGTTGCTGAAAAGGAGTGAGTCACAGCATCCATGCAGGGAAAGGTTGCTCTCAGCACACTACCAGCTTGGATGGGAGGGAACTGGGGGAGAGGAGATAGAGTGGCAGAGAGCAGGCACATTAGGAAAAAACAAACAACTTTGTGTCACACTTAAGACACAAAAGGGAACAATGAAGTTTCTAATCTGCTCAGTTCGCCCAGCCTACCAAAAACAGCGAAAGCTAAGGAGTTGTCATGGGCCTCATCTGTGTCAAATAAACCCCAGCCACATAGTTTGAATGGTTCAGGCTTGGGCTGCTAAACTTGCACTGATTTTTATTAAATGGGGTGCATTTTTTTTTCCAGCAGTGGCTATATAACAAGTTACCACAAACTGGGTGGCTCAAGACAATGAAAATTTATTTTCTCACAGTTCTAAAGACCAAAATCAGGATTTGGGGTTGATTTCTTCTGTAGGTGCTAAGAAGGAACCTGTTCCATGCTTTTCTTCGGCTATTTCCAGCAATCCTTTGGCTTGTAGATGAATCATCTCAATCACATAGTGTCTTTCTGTTGGTGTCTCTTCTCTTCTCATGAGGATGTCAGTCATCCTGGATTAAAGGCTCACTCTCCTCCACTATGGCTTTATATTTATAATTACATTGGCAACTACTCTATTTACATATAAAGTTATACTTTGAAGTACTAGAGATTGAAACATCAACATATTTACTCAGAGGACAAAATTCAGGCCATACCAAGGATCACTGGGTTTCCTTGAGCAATGAGTGAGTTTGCTTTCTTAAGAAGAGGGAAGTGTCCACTTGGAATGATCCAACGTGGCAGCTTTGGCATTGATTTGTGAGCCAGTGCTCCAAGAGAAATAAGGAAGCATGGTGAAGGGAACACTTAGGCATTTCAAAGAAGGCAAGGACAAACCAATAGTGTCCAGGCTGCAAGTTTGGACCAAAGCAGAGGGGAGCCATCTCCAGCAATAGCTCCTAGGGTTCAGAGATACCTTAAGAGCAAAAGTGATTGTTGGAAGTTCAAGTAGGTGAGTAGAATGGAGGATCTTAAGTCCACCAGTAGAAATTTGAGAATGGTTGGGATCAACAGCTCTACAGCCTCCACGATTAATAACTCTGGCGTGTCTGTTTGCCATTTAATCTTCTTTGAGTATTCTTGCAAATATTTACAAAAGCCACTAAATTTAATCGGATATTTAAAATTTTAAATATCTGTTCAAATGTTGAAAACCCTACCATGCAACTCTTCTTCCACTACTCATGAGAGAAAGGGCTGTAAATGAAAAAAGACCTGCAAGGACCTAGAGAGAAGAGAAATGAGTGTATTGGGCTGGGTATAGAATTCTGAAAGTTACAGATTTTTAGTAGTTTGATTGGCACTGGGCCTTAGTGCTGGGGAGGATTATGGGATTGTCAGGAAGTGCATCAAACTAGAGGGCACGTGCCCCATCTGCTGGGAGAACCACTTGGCTAAAGCAGGAACCCCCAACCGTGCACACGGGGACTAAGTGGCTGTGGAAGCAAGTGGGTAAAATTCAGCCTGCTCTCCTCTCACCAACCTATGAGCCCACTGGTCTCACTCAGCCCAGAGGGGCACCTTTTCACAATTTGTGCTAAGGTCCTGTGTAAAGAGGGAATAGCCCTGCCTGCAGCTCAGTGTTGCCAGGCTAGAATGAGGTTCTGTTTTTAGATCTTTGGATTTTTGAAGAGAAATGGGAAATCTGCATCTTCCTGTGTGGTCTCCTAATTTTTTTTTTTTTGTAGAGACAGAGTCTCAGTTTATGGCCCTCGCTAGAGTGCCGTGGCATCACATAGCTAACAGCTACCTCCAACTCCTGGGCTTAGGCTATTCTCTTGCCTCAGCCTCCTGAGTAGCTGGGACTATAGGCACCTGCCACAATGCCCAGCTGTTTTTTTTTGTTGTTGTTGCAGTTCAGCCCGGGCCAGGTTTGAACCCGCCACCCTCAGTATTAGGGCTGGCGCCTTACTGACTGAGCCACAGGAGCCGCCCTGGTCTCCTAATTTTTAAATATCAACTAAAATGTTGAAAACCCCTTATAAACCAGTCAGGCTCTGGACTACCAAGGCATGTCTCTTATGGTAAGAAAAGGGGAGATGGCACAACACCAATATACAAGGTTGGTGTTGGAGGGTCCCAGGTGAGGGTATTTTATAACCTCAGCATCCTAGAGAATTTCAGGATTAATTAGATTAGCTCAGTGCCTCAGTGAGGAGGTGCTGGGGTATCAAAGCAACCTATCCAAATGTTTTGTGAATGGAAATTACTAATGTGAATGTCTGTGAATTACTAACTATGTCACCTTTGGCATGTCATTTGACTTTTCTGGGCATTTGTTCCAGCATCAGAGATAGCTCTTTCAGAAGGCTTTTGCAATGATTAAATAAGATAAATTTATAAAGTGCCTGATGTAGCTGTTATCCAATATAGCATCAGATATTATTTACAAGACTTGGCTTTGAGTGCACACTGGTACCCTTTTCTCAGCCCAATCATATTACCCCTGTGAGAAACAGTGCCTAATAACCTTACCAATAATCCTGACAGCATACAACTGTGGGCATTAGTCACCTTCATCATCACCTACTATTTACAAGCATGACCTAATTCACACTAAAGGAATTTGGAGATGATCCACACCGATTTTCTCATTTGCCAGATGAGAAAACAAAGCCTCATGGGGGGAGAAATGTTCATCTGTAGCCACACAGCTGAATATTAATAGAGCACAAAATGCAGTTTGTTTGTGTTTTTGTTTGGATTTTTGAACTTGAAAGAGGTTTATGCTTTTAATTGAAACTTTGGACATTGGAGATTCTATTTTAAACAACACTAAGTAACAAATATGTTCTTAATTGATCTGACAATGAAATACAAAATTTCCAATTTGAATAAAATGTAAATATAAAAATATGTTGCCCAAACCCCAGGCATCATTCTCTATCCCATCATTGAAGGAAATAGATTATTTCGGAAACATCTTGCACTGGGAGGCAGTAAAAGTTTATATTTCACTTTTTCTTGCATTTTTTTTTTTGGCCAGGGCTGAGTTTGAACCCACCACTTCTGGCATATGGGGCTGGCACCCTACTCCTTTGAGCCACAGGTGCCACCCTGTATTTCATTTTTTCAAGCTCAGTGTTTGCTTTGATCTCTTTTGGACAGGACCTGGAATTGGGAGGTTTAAGTGATCATTGCCTGGTACCTCATTAATCCTCAATAAATGGTAGCTTTGATTCTCTGCCTTTTTATTCCCTCAGACTGTGCCCTGTGTCCTATTCCTGGCCAGAAAAGACACATGGACTCTATTCTTGAACACTGCACTGTGAGCATTTTGGGATCAAATCAGTGCCTTTTATTTTGTACAGATGTGAAAACTAGTACAGGACAAGTCACCATGAACATACTCAGCTAGTTTGCTGAATTTAACTGATTTATCACGCTGCATTCATTCAATTGTAAGAATTCACATTGTGCTCAGAGCACTCATTCATTTACACATTTATTTGTTTGCATGCTTCTACCCTACCTTATGCTACAAAGGATTTAAGACTTCTCAAATCAATAATATAAATATTATTTCCCAGAAACTCAACTTTCTATTGTTTAAATAAAAGACCTGAATAAAAAACTAGCATGTGTTTATCAGGTAGCTGTCTCCTTGAATTCTGAAGACTGGTGTGTTTATTTGGGTCTCTCAGATGGTTGGAAAGAGGGAGTCCTGATGTGGAATCGTGGGGATCTAGGGCAGGATACATGAACCAGTTAAAAGTTCAATTATAGGGAACATGAATTTTTGTGCTCCTGGACTGCAGCCTGAAATTTATACTTAGTACATACAATTCGGTAGGTATAAACATGATTATTTTTCCTGATTTTTCAAGTAACATGTGCTCATTATAAAATTTTTGCCTGTTTTAATTGTCATCGCCTGTTTTCAAAGGAAAAAATTACCTCATATGGATATAGAACCGTATCACTTAAAAGGTATGTTTTGTGTGTGTGTCTGCTCTCTGATTTGGTCCTAATGACAACTTTGTGAGGTAGGCATGTAGCTTCATATTACAAATGAGGTAAGCGAGGCTTGTAAAGCACATGTCAATTACCTGGGATCTCCAGCTACACACAGCTAGTGGCAGCCCAGTTAACTTCCTTATTATTACACTTTTAAAAAACCAGCCTTTTCTCCATTGCATAAGGCAGATTATCTCTGTCTCAACTGCAAATAAGACAATAGCTAGAAAAGAGCCCTGAGACCCAGGAAGCGGAACCCCCCAATTTTTTTGCATTGATACTCCCCAAATTTGAGGTTTTACTTTTTTTTCTCAGACAACTGATACCCACTGATTCTTTAGGACTTAGTCCTTTCATCTTACCCTCCTCCATTTTTTACTCATTTACTCCAAGCCCTTTCCCCATTTCTTCTCCTCAAAAGCTCATTTACCAAGAGAGATCAGGTAACGAGAAGATTGATGAGAAGTCCAAAGGCCACATGTGGGTCAGTGAGCAGAGATCAGCAGATATCATTTTCTCTATGCAGGAACTTAAACTCATGCATGTCTCCAGTCCGAGTGGAAAAACCCCATATTTGTCATTGGGACTGAGATGTCACTTTATTCATTCATCATGTATTTATCATTTATTGAAAATCAACTTTGTGCAAGGAACTGTTTTGGTGCAGGGCATTTAAAAATGAGTAAAACCTGAATTCTGTTTTTATGGAGTTCACTTTTAGTGGCAAAAATGTCAAAAGATAAAATTGCATCTGTGCCATAGATCTGTTGCCCTTGAATCTGTGTCAAGTATTTCCATTATCACTGATCATTGCCATTGCCAGTTGTATGAGCAGGGAGTTCAGTGGCCTGAACAGACAGAAAGGTCTTCGCAAGAAGGTCTATGTGAACTGGGTATGGAGTTTGTCAGGCAGCTGATGACCACATATTGCACGACTGGCCTTTTTAGGTGGCTAATGTCAAGTTAGGGACCGAGTGTTACTTTCTCCAGAGTATTTGTTTATGTGACTAGGTAAATCCTAGCCTCTTGCCTTTGCAATTGGTGGGTGTAGAAAATGGTAGCACTTATTAAAAACACCTGCAATGAAATTTCCACCCATCACCGAAAAATTTATCTGATGAAATGATAAACGCCAAACACACCCTAACCTCAGCACCCTTAATTTCAGTCATATGAAGTTCAACCAAGTAAAACCGAGTTAAGCCGCTTGAAAGTCTAGTGCAGAACAATCAATCAGTTTTAAGAAGAATTGATCTTATTTGACTGGTGTTAAATGAAAGATTAGATATTTCATGTCAGGGAACAATAAGAAGGTATAGTCAGGCAAAATAAGCACAGCGAGCTCACGGGCCTCACTCCCGTGGTATCACAGCATCACAGGGGACTATCTTCCCAATACTTACTATGAATCAAGTGTGCACATAAACCTTGATGTTGTCATCACCTACAGGCTTATGTTCCAGGCTTTACTATTTTCACACACCTGAAGAACACCTGAACACCTGAATAATATCCGGGTCACTATGAAAGTTTTGAGACAGACTGTGTTATGGTCTATTTTACTTCCAAGAAACACAGTTGACAGCGGCCTTTCTGATTCACCCATGTAAGGTAAAACTTGCTCAGCTTATCAGAGTGGCTAGGAGGGCTTCATTTGTTTCCATCCATGTGGATTTTACGTTTCTTGATTTTCACATATCTCAAAACTTTTGTAATGACACACTAATGAGCAATTCCTGGTCACTGAATCCAGTAAGACTAGCTCCTGATTGATGACCCCTGCTGGTCTTGGTGTCTCATCTCTCTCACCTCTTCTCCTCCATGAGAGACACTCATTCCCAACTCTCTTTAGAAGTGCTCTAAACGTTCTCCTTGTTTTTCCTTCATAAAAATTTCTCTTTGTTACTCTGAAAAAAAAAAAAAAAAGAAGAAGAAGAAGAAGACCAACTCCTGGCATTTGGCAACTGTTTACACAGAATCAATGATACTCTGATTCTGTGGCATACCTTTAGTGGGACAGTAGAGTGGCCCAACACCTGAGATCCTAGGATGTGCATTTTAATTTTTATAATAGATGCTTAACTTTGTCATCCATACAGGACTAAAAATATATGAGCCTTGAAGCAGTCACCCCAAATTTCAGATCCCAGGGATATACCAGGATCTTAACTTTAAATTAACTGCAAACAAGTTCCCACCAAAATCTTAGCTGAGAAAAATGATATTCTCTATCTGCCCCTCAAGGATCCATGTATAAAATGACAAAAATAGCATTCATAAATGTGCCCCTACATGTCTTGAACATCTCAGCTCCATTTATCCCCCTTCTAATCTCTCTCCTGCAGTGAAGGGATTGCAAGACTAGAAACTATATTTCTCAGAAACCTTGCCGGAAGAGGGCTAACGCAGATTACACAAAAGCATTACTGTGAAAATTTGGAGAAGGAAGAAGGGGCAGAGACGGAGGAGGTCAGCTTTAAGATTCAAGAAATGCTATTGCGGCTTCCAGAAGTTTTGCTGTGAATTGTCCAAGGTGGTATTGGAAACACTGCCAGAAATTCTCTATGAGTCTTACATCATCCTGGATCCCTGAAAACGAGAGACAGACGCAGGCGTAAAAGCATTTGTTGTTCCTTCTGGGAACGCACCTGGCGCCCAGGTTCACTTCGCTCCATCTTCTGCTCAAACGCCACTTTCTGAGCACTCTGGAAGCACGCACTCCCCCACGTCGCATTACTCCTTCGCGCCTCCTTCTTCCGTGTGCGTATTCAAGATTTTCCTTTGTAGTATGGGCTCATTTATTCATCAGTCTGCTGTTGGAACGCCCCTGCACGAGAGGAGGGGCTTGTTTTGCTGTATTCTCAGCACCGAGAACAGCGCCCATCACATTAAAACTAGTAAATGTGGCTGGAATGAAGGAAAGGATGAACG
The DNA here is from genome assembly GCA_963573935.1 of Arctocebus calabarensis. Classification (NCBI taxonomy): domain Eukaryota; kingdom Metazoa; phylum Chordata; class Mammalia; order Primates; family Lorisidae; genus Arctocebus; species Arctocebus calabarensis. Next base: position 10,549 of record CAUYON010078920.1, read on the forward strand.
CTGCGGACACGCAAACATAACAAAGTGGAGTCGTGGGCCACTTACTAACAGAGATATGGGCTGAGAAACGCGCCACTCGGTGATTTTGTCATACACAATCGTACGATACAGCCCACTGCACACCTGGGATGTGTGACGCAGCCCATTGCTCCCAGGCTACCAACCCATACAACACCTTACTGTACTGAATCCTGTGGGCAATGGTGACACAATGGTAAGTATTTTTACATGTAAACATATAAAGGGTATGATATAATAAAAATGATGGTATTATAATCTTATGGGACTCCTATTATATTTGCTGTCTGTTGTTGACCAAAACATCATTTTGCCATGCCTGACTACAGTTATAATAATAACAGTGATGGAGCAAAACCTCTGTGAACAGTTCTATATGTTAGCACCGTTTTAAGTACCGGCACACATTATCCCATCAAATTCTCCCAACAACTCTGCAGGGTAGGAGGCAATGAAGGTTATCTCCTAGCATTCCATTCTTCTTGAGGCAGTGTTTTTATATTGGTTTAGGGATAGAAGTTGTTCAGCATTAAATGAAAGCCTAGAATCTCTGTTTGATAGCTTGAAGAGAGACATGTCTCTTCTGGATAAGAAGTAGAAAGCATGTGGTGCAAGAGGCTTCAGTAGTCACGTTACTGCCATAAGCAGAGTCAGCTTGAGGATGTAAAATGGAAGGGAAAGGAGAGAGAGGGAAAGCACTTGGGCCCATGATGACGTCACTGAGCTGCTGGAACAAACCTTACCTGAAGCTCTTCTTACTTCATTTATTTATATAAACCTATAAATTCATTTGAATGGTTAATCTCACTTGAGGGGTTCTGTTGTTACTTGCAACTAAAAATATATTAACTAATTTAGGTAGATACTACTTAGCAGCTATATGATCTAAAGTACTCTGTAGAGCAAGAATAATAATGGAACTTATCTTTGGATTTGTTGTGAGGATTATGTAGGTAAAACTACTAAGCATAGTGTCTAATACATATATATATATACACACACATATGGTCTAATATTACTTTTATTACAATAAAAGGAAGAACGGAGGACTCTAATCACTTTAGGTGAGGTACCAGACTGTATTCCCATGGTGACTTTTAAATGCCTTTCTTACCACAGATAGGTATTTGTGAAATTTTGTTTACATGTCAACATCCTGAACTATACCGTGAACTTCTAGAACCTGGAAAACAACACCACATCTCAGTATTCTTCACATCTTTCTAGTGCCCAGCATCGTGCCAGGTACGTGGCAGGCGTTTCACTGGAGTTCGTTGAACTACAGAGTTAATTTGGGAGAAAAGCATCTAGAAAAGAAGATAGTGACAGAGGCAAGTGTTAGAAAGGCTCAACTGATGGGCAAGTTTTCAGGAGTGAGCAGGAGGGGAGGGACCCAGAGCCCAGGTGGAGGGAGCAGCCTTGGACAGGGGGAAGGTTAATAAGAAGTGGGATCCAGGTTCCGTCTGCAAATGACCGTCATCACATTTCTTTTAACGCTATGCACATAGCCAGACACTAAATATTTCCCAGTGGTTATGACTACAGCAAGGCCTGGGAAGAACATTACTGACTAAAAAAAACATATATATATAACAATGAACTTTGTAGGCTAGGCCCAGTGCATTCGTGTTTAAGTTATATATTAAGCTGACTATGACTTTTTAAAGAGACAACAATGGTATTCTCACACAATATTAATCTTTACTACACAAGACAATATTATGAGAATGGAATAATTCCAATAGAGAAGAGAAATGAGTTGCTTAAGGACCCAAGTTACATAAATAAAAATTGTAATAAATATCTTGACACAGTCTAGTAGTATTTTTAGAAATATTTCATAAGTTTTTTCTTCACCAGAAGCTGTGTTGGAAAGAACAAAGAATGTATTGTTACTCTTCTTTAAACATGGATTAATCATGGATTAAAATCATTTGGAATAGACCAAACTCAGCGGCAGCATTGTTTATTAATTAAATAGCAGCGATACAGTTCTAGCACAGAGCTAGCCCTAGGGATACAGAGATAATTGAGGCATGAGCCCTACCCTCATAGAAATTACATTTTTTATTAACTCAAATCCAACTACTTGGAACTTGTCTATGTCAAGTTACATCAAGTTCAAGGAGGAAGAAGCCATATAGAGGAAGATAATGTCATCCTGAGGATTCTACTCTGTTCACAGCAGCAGGCATCTCCTGGAGCTAATCTACATCGAACCCAATATTTATTCCCAAGGCATACAGCTAGCTAAAATCTTCCATGCTTGTGATTGCCCAGTGCTTCCATACAAACTTCCCAGGCTCTTCTGGTGTGTGCATGTTCCCCTTCTTATAGTTTTGAAATGTGTGTGTAAATAAAAGCACAGCAGAAATACCTACTAACCTTTCTGAGCAAATCTAAGGGGGAGGCAGGTGTATAGATTGGTCCAGGAGTCATATCAGCACCTTTGTTTCTGTGCACTACAAGGTCTGATTCCAATTTGCACCCTGCACACAAGAAGTGGCTCGTATTGCCATTGGGAATATAGATGTTGTTTTTCAACTTCTCCCTTCCTCTTCTCTACTCTCCGTCTTCCCCTGATTGCCAACGTTCCCACAGACAAGAATACTTCTGTTAGAAGATAAAAAGCTGCTGCAGGCCGCATGGCCAGCATGGAAGAAAGTGAGGTTTTCTGGACTGTACAGCACTGTGGATAAAGCCCTAGAACTTAACAATAATAAGCAGAAACTTCAGGGTCAATGCATCAGCAAAGCTTAAGACTTACTAAAAAGATCCTGGAAGAAACCCCACCACATACAAAACACGATTGTAAGAGGGACTTTTCCCAACAAATGC
>CAUYON010078922.1:0-11483 GCA_963573935.1 Arctocebus calabarensis
CCCCCCCAAGCCAGTAAATTAGCCTGGGAAGGTTGATGCCTCTTTCCCCGCCTTGCCCCTCTGTCGCACCCAGTGTCTGGTAACCCTGCAGGGTTGTGGTCCAGTTCCCTCCAATGAGCAGAGGCTCTAGAGGTTTGTGCCTGGCTAGGTCACATGGGGCTCTTTGGCTCCTCAGCCAGTCCACCGGTTGTGTCGGTGTTGGAGGTGAGGCCTAACAACGTGGGTACTTGATGGGGGTTGGGGCGATTCACTCAATTCCAGTCCTGTCCCTGATTGATGTAGAGTAGGTAAAAAAGCTGTTAGAACAGAACAAGTTCGCAAAATTTCTGCCCTGTGAAGGAGACGCTGGGCTGCTAATAGTCCTGACTTATTCTGCGCCCTTTGTCTCCGCTGTCATCCCCTGAGGGCCAGGTGTGGCCGAAATTCATCAAAGCCAGCCGGCCAGCCGCTTTTCGGCTTACTCTCTCACCGCTCCCAAGCCGGGAGAATGGCACAGACCAGTGGCAACCCACGCCCTGTCCACACCCCTCGAGAAAGTGTTCAAGAATCTGGACTTTGTGGGGGAGAGACCTCCAAACCTCAGGGTGAGAGTGGAGGGGAGTGCGGGGAGTTCCAACTTGCAGGTAGAGAATATATACAGTTTTATACCACTTTATGCCTGGCAAGAGAGTGCCGCGGCACAGGGGAACGAGGTCTGGTTTTTAGAGGTTCTCTCCCGTGGGGTAGAGTGGGAGGACAGCCGAACTGTGCTCGCTTGTTTGTATGGAGGTATGGCATATACTGCGAGCTGTTCTCTTGGGGGAGGGGACTCCCGTCCACTTGGCGATGTGCTCTGTACCTTTTATTTGTATCCTTGGGGTCGCAGGTCGCTCCAGCAGTGTTGATGTGCGTTCCTCGACCTTGTCTCTTGACTCAGCTCCAAACCGTTGGCTTTCTCGCTATATTTCTGTCCTTTAACGCTCCTTCTGGACAGGAGCGTCTGCAGAAAGCTGGCTACAGACTGCCATCTTGGCTTCTCCTCCTTCCTATGTGTTTTAAAATTTCAGCATATTACAGCTGTACACATGATTTGGTTACATTGATTGCTTTTGCACTGCTTGAGATAAAGTTGTAAGTGTGCCCATTGTACAAGTTAGGTATGATTTCCTTTTCTTCTGAATACTTTGAAAAATGGGATCTGGTTAATTAAATACTATAGGAAAACATTTATTAGAGTGATTGTGAAATAAGAAATGTCATTTAGCATATAAGAGCTGACAGTTCTTTCCTAATAAATGTTCCATTTGACTAGCTTTCACTTAATAATTCATTATAACATCCCCAAATTTCAAAATAAATAAGGATATTAACATAAGAAATTTTATCTTTAGCAAAACAAAAGAACATCAACATTTGGAAAATAAAATGAATTATTGTAATAATCTGCATAATTCAAGCCTTGGCTATTGTTTTAGAGCAAGAGATGAATCCCCTCTGGTATACACTGCTATGATGCCAGCACCTAAAATGTACATGGGACACAGTAGGTCCCCAATATATGATTATTAAACCATTTATTAAATTTCAGTAAGGCATGCTATTGCTGCTAAGGTGAATTAATTCCTCCTTTAAAATAATAGTATGTTTTCATTGATGTCATACCTTTTAACAACACTAAGGAGCTCTCTAGGTAGCACTTATATTTTTATGACAGCATCAATTAATTTTAAAAATGAAATCAAATTTGGTGAAATAAAAATCTGTAAAATTAAAAGATTCACATGGCTAAAAATGAAAAACATGTATATATATATTGAAAAGAAATGAATGAGCCTGAAGCTTCTCCACTACCTATTTCATTTTAATTCTTTTGAATTGCTCTTGTTATATATAATACATACACTCACTCGTCAATTTGACATCTCTAAACACTGTGTGTACCTCAAGCTTTCTTGAGCTGTCATTATAAATAAAACAAAAATCTAATTGTAATACAGTCGAATATTTTCAATCATTGTATTACTGATTCTAACCTTTTTTCAAAGATGATCTTTTTATTCCTTTATTCTCCTATTTCACATTCCTTGAAACTCTGTCTCCACCACTAATACCCAACTACCCTAATGGACTTATATTTGTTTTTTGATCTGTATAAGTTTTTACAGTATGTGTATTTTGGGTGTGCAAGTGTTTTTAGTTCATGTAAATAGTATTGTGACTGACATCAACCAGTCTTCTCTTTTATCGAGCAGTAGTCTTTTTGTTAAGAACCATCATGTTACTCTATTTATGAGTAAACAGTTACCACTAATTGCTCAATAGTAGCCAGTTGCGAATCCACCCGTTTTGTCTTTCTGCTCTTCTAGGGATAAGCCTCTGCTTTGCCTCCTACTCCCCTAGACTTTACAAATGCTGCTGAAAAGAATATCTTTCATCTTGCTCCTTTACAGAACAGCATGGGAACATACTTAGTATCTGCACTCAGGATTAGAATGCTGCATTTTAGATTTTGCATGTAATTTCTGTGAATACTGCAGCCATTCAAAAATGGCTACATTAACCCAAATACACCACAGCAGGTTTTCTCTCCTTACATTTTTGCCACTATTTCCCATCATCCTCTCTAGCAATTTTTATCAACTTAAATTCACATTTTTCAAATTACTAATACTATTAGTGTTATAGCTATGCTGATTTTGTCATATAAGGTTTCCTCATTTTCCCATTTTTATTAGAGTTGTTTTCTTCTTATTATCAATCATTCTTATTATAAGTAGTCTCATATTGACTTTATATTTTAAAAATATCTTTCCCCTTCAATTTTGTGATAAAAATATTGATCTTCATGTAATCTAAATACTGATTTTAGTTTCATGGATTTTTCTTTCTTTTTTTATTGTTGAGAGTTCATTGAATGTACCTAGAACCAGGTTTCACTGATTGCATTTGTTAGGTTAAAAATCCATCTTACTGAATTTTTCTTTAGAAATTTTATTTAAGTTGAACCTTATGAAACACATCTTTTGTATTCATTGCAGTAATCATATAATTCTCACTCATTTCATTAATGTGGTCAATTACCTTGATACATGTCTTGCTGTTAAAATTTTTTTTATAATTCTCAAATAAATTCTATTTAATCAGAATGTATAGTGTAGTATTTATTCTTACATAAGTAGGATTGGTTGTCTTATTTTATTTATTTTTCTAATTGACACAGAAAGTTGGATGTGTGTATAATACCAACATCTTCTGAAGTACAGATGCTTTGTGGAATAGTTAAGTCTAGCTTATTAGGAAAGGCATTACTTCATATAATTATCTTTTTGTGTGTGTGTGAGAACATGTAATAAGTTGGCTAATGTTTTATTTAGAAATTTCAAACACACTCAAAAATATTATAATTTTTTCTCAATTTTTTTAAAATTTTGAATGTACATTTGCCATCTTCATAAAGTGAGCCTAAAAAGTTTTACTCAATTTTTTTTTCTATAAAATTGCATCTAAGAGATGAATGAAACATTCTTTGAAATACTGGTAGACATCACTTGAAAAACCATCTAAACTTTAGTTTTTTGAAAGGAAATGTCACTGATTAAAATTTTCAATGAAAGAATAGGTTCTTTCAATCTATTTGAATTGCCAAATCCTTTTTATTATTGTTTTAGAGAAATGTTTTAATTTATTTAGGTAATCACATATGTGTTCCCTTAACTCTATTGTTTAAAGCTCCTTCTGTGGCTTTAGTTATTTAGTTATAGTTATTTTTCCTTTTAATTCTGTGCATCTTTTTAATTATTCTCCTTTTTTCAAAAATCCATTTCACTGAGATATGCCATTGTTGGTTCCTGTAGGGGTGAACATGTAGCAAGGAAGTGACTGAGGGGGAGATGGGGAATGAATTGCAGCTAGGAACTAAATTGCGGCTAGGAACGGTTCCCTGGTGGAAACTACATGGTAAAAAGTTCCTGGTGACTCTAACCTTCCGGGTTTTCTGAGGAGGGTCAGGGAAGACTGATGTGTAAGGACCTTGTTAGTAACCTCAACCTGTCAATCACTCTTATGGCCTGGAAAGCACAGCCAATCCAGGTAGGAGAAGGCGGGATAAACTGAGGGGACAATAAGCTGCAGTGTGTTCAACTCGCTGGCATGTCTCTACTCCTGGAGCCTGAGCCATTTGTCTTTCTCAGGAAAGTATTTTCACTTTGTGTAGCTTTCTTCTTTACTTTCATTTTTTTCTTTTCTGTAATAAATTTTGTTTTTATAAGATTGCTTTGTGTTTGTAATCGTTCTGGCATTGGCTTGACTCAGTACGTTCCAGATCAGTTCTACTTAACCCAGCCACACGAACAGAATTCAGGAGAGAAGAATTAGCTCAAGAATCTCCCAAGATCAGCTTATGGAAGAATGTTAAGATTTAGTTTTCACCCATTTCTACTTGCGAATCAATTCCTTCTTCCATTAATATCCATGATTTATCCAAGAATATAATAGTGCCATGATTTAATTATATGCCTATTTTATTTTTACTTGCATGATTTTAGTGGCTAACTTCTGTCAGTAATATATTGTGTAAAGCGTATGAATTGCTTCGAGACAGCACACTATCAGGTTTCAAAGACACAGGAACTGTTTCTGAAGGCCAATAGTCTATTTTTATGATTCTTTGTAGCACATATACCAAAAGATATCAAACTTTTAGATAATGTTGCCACTAAACATAATGGTGCATAGATAAACTTGAGAGAATCATATGTAATGAGAAAAGTTTTATGTGATAACAGTGAAATAGTGATAAGAAAGAAAACATTGAAAAGAAATGTATTTCAAAGGTAATAGAACATTGTGGGATGTCATTGAACCTAATATTTGGGGGTGTCTGTACTGGAAAAAGAAAGAAAAGTAGGAAGCAAACTATTTTTGAAATAGTTCATTTACTTCACTTTCTTAATGTGCATTTGTCTTTAATTGTTGCTTGTTACTCTGAAATATGGACAAATTCCTACACCTTCTCACGATCCATTGTAAGCATGTTGATTCCTATTGTCTCTTGAGGGATGTGTATTGCTGACTAAAGAGACAAAGTGTCAAGGTCTGAGTGACTCTCAAATTGACATACCATCATTTCAAGAGAGTCCCCACCTTAGCTGGGAGCACACATATATTTTTCCACATTCCTCTTTCAATTAAATTTTTAGTCTTTAATGTCTTCATTTAAAATGTAAATATGACCAAAGGGTACCATATATTTATTTCTTATTACCATCTTTCTAAACTTGTTTGTGCTATTTCTGAAAACAAGAGGAATATGGAAATGTACCTGGTGCTAGGTGGTGCTAGATGAAATATGGGTAATGCAGTAGAGAAATGGAACATAAGAAAAGATTTAGATGCATAAATATTTGCTTTTGTCTTACACTGTAATCACACTATGCCAGGGTGGTATCAGAGAAAGCCAAGTTTAGACTTGGGACATTCATTTCGGCAGGGCAGTAACAAGTCATCCTGCCATCCTCACTTACCACGTCAGCTGAGGTCACAGGGAGCATGGATTTCTACTCCCACCTTGAAGGAATAACAAAGTCATATTTTCTAGGGTGATGTCAAAAGAAGCCTAGTAGGGACTCATGAATTTCACCGTCATTCAGTGATAACGAGGCCACCTCCCATTCTATGATGTTACATAGAGTAGTAATAAGGCAATCCTACTAACAGCAGCTGGTAGTGGGAGTTCAGTGGGGATCCAGCACGCCCATCTTCTATCCCAAATGCAAATAGAGCCCTATTAAAGAAGGTGGACATTAATCCTTACCTGACAATGATGAAGTGCTATTCCTGCTTCCCCTGCCAGAGTGGCTTCAGAGAAAGCCAACCAAAACAAGTTTTAAATAAGATCCAGAGCCATATAACACTGTACTTAAAAGTTCAGTTTCAAGAGAAGATCATTCGTTTTCCCAAGAACCAGGAAGATCTCCATCTATTTGGTAAAGGGCAATTAATTGATGCCAACAATAAAATGACAGTGATCATAGAGCACACTTGAAATGAATGAAAAATAACATGTCTTAGCAAAGAAATATCATCAAAAATGGAAATTATAAACAACCAAATGGAAATTTTTAAGTAAATTATATAGTAGCCAAAAATTATATATAAAAAAAAGATGGGCTCAAGAGAAGAATAAGTGCAGAGAAGAAAGACTCAGAAATTTTGAAGATAGAACTATAGAAATTACCTACTTTGAAAATAGAAAGAAAATAGACTGAAGGAGAAAAAGAGGCAGAGTTTCGGAGACCTGTGGAACTATAAGAAAAGACCTAAATTTTGTATCATTAATATTATTTTCTATCTTTTGAAAAAAAGAGAGTGGTTTGAAAAAATGGTTGAAGAAATGATGGCTGAGAACTTTTCAAATTTGGCAAAAGTCACAAACCTACAGAGTCAAGAACTTATGTGAATTCCATAAAGGATAAACCCATAGGAATTTTTACCAAGACACATGAGAGTCAGACTTATGCAGGCCAAGGATATAGAAAAAAATTAAACTATCAGGGGGTAGAAAATCACCTACTTATAAGAGAAAGCAATTCCAAATGATAGCATATTTCTCCTTAGAATGACAAGCCCAGAAAAAAACACACCATTTTCCAGTGGTAAAAGAGACCAATTGTCAACTCAAAAATCCTATATCCAGCAAAAAGTTTCTTCATGAATGAAGGGAAGATCAAGGCATTCTCAGAAGGAGGAAATCTACAAGAATTTGTCACCAGCACAACCTACCCTAACAGCACGGCTAACAGAATTTCACTAAAATGAAAGTATAAAAGAATGAACTTTGAAATTTTAGGAGGAATAAAAGCACAAAATATGAGTAAATACAGTAGACTTTTCTGCTTCTCTTGAATTTTCTGTTACATTTGGCAGTTAAAGAACAGTTATAATAGGGATGTAGTTACAAATGTAAGTAATTATTTTAGGCAATTATAGTATAAATGAGGGTGGGTAAAAGAACAAAGTGGAGGTAAAGTTTCTATACTTTATTTAAATTGGAAAAATGACACTAGTCAATTGTGTTGAGTTTTGTATACATTATCTAATAGCTAAATAAAACACTAACAAATCTATACAAACTTACACACACAAACACAGAATGGAATTCTATAATATGTTTAAGTAATAGACAGCAAAACAGAAAGTGGGAAAAATTAGAGAACAAACAGAAAACAAAAAATAAAATGGCAAACTTAAGCCCCAGCATATTACTGCCCAAACCAAAGGCAACAATTGCCAGAGTGAATTTAAAAACATGACCCAATTATATACTGTTTTTCAGTTCAACCCAAATACGACTATATAAAGATATAGAAAGTAAATGACTGAAAAAGGTAGACCACACAAACATTAAAAAGAGTAACGATTAATATATTAATATCCACTGATTATAGGTAAAGTAGAAGTTAGAGCAAAAAATGTCACCAGAGGTACAGAGTGACAGAACACAGTAACAAAGAATCAATGTTTTCCACTAAGAAAAAAATGACAATCTTAAGGTGCATGCATGCAAAAACAGAGTTGTATTTGTGATATGAAAACTGATCAAGCTGAAATAAGAAATATACATATTTACCTTTATAATTAAAGATTTTAACCCTCCACTTTCAATAATTGCCAAAATACCTAGACAGAAAATCAGTAAGGCTATGTAAGAACTCTATTGCCATCAACCAACAGGATCACACTCCACCAACCAAAGCAGGATACATATTCTTTTTTAATAAAGTCAACCTAGAAATTAATAAGTCAATGGAAAAATATCCAAGCACTTGGAAATTAAACAGCACATTTTAAAATCTATGTCAAAGAGGTTAAAGAGGAAGTCTCAAGATTAAGAAAATGGGATATTGAACTAAATGAAAATGAAAATGCAGCATATCAAAATGTGCAGGCCATCGTTAGAGCATTGCTAGCAAAAAAATTTATAGCACCAAAAGCATACATTAGAAAAGTGAAAAAAAATCCCTAACAATAATCGAAGTTCCCACATCAAGAATTTACAAAAAGTCAAAATAAACCAAAAGCAAGCAGAAGAGAGAACATTAATAGAAAGGGGGGAAAAGGTTAATGAAATTAACAACTAAAAAATGAAAAAAAAAAGCTGATTTCATGAAAAGATTAATAAAATTGATAAACTTTTCATAAGACTGACAAAGAAAAACCAAGACACAAATTACCAATATTAGGAATAAAATAAGTGACAAGAATCTTTACAGATACTATAGACATCAAAAGGATGGCAAGGGAATAGTATAAATAATTCTACATATGTAAATTTATAATTTACAGGAAATGAAGTAATTTTTTAAAAACTTACCCAATACAATATCAATAATTAAAAACCTTGGAACTATTAATTGAGTTTATAATTGAAACATTTAAAAATACAACTTTAGAATAGACAGTTTGAAATGGAATGATCAAATAATTTTAAAAATATGAAAAATTCTACACAATCTCTTTCAGAAATAAAAAAGAACATTTCCTAATTCATTTTAGGATGGTAGTACTGATAGAAGTCAGAAGGTTTAATGAATGGATAAGAAAAATGGGGCTTGAGAAAACGTGGTGATTGGGAGAGGCGGCTGGGCACAGACAGCACACCTGGAAAATCCCCAGAAGGCAGTTATAACCACTATAGAGTCCTCCGTTATCTATGTGGTCATTGGTCCCTGGCTGTTGCTAAGCAGGACATCACAGGTAGAAAGATCTCCCTAGGAGATTGGGTGAATAAGGGGCCAATCAACAAAAGCTAGTCTGCTAGGTTTAAAAGACCCAATCAGCATACGTGCTTGGTTTGAGCAGGCAGGAAATGCTTAAAAGCACTAGGTGACTGAGCTGCAGTGGTAACCCTTTAGGAACCCCCTGCATTGCACTGGAAGCTTTCTTATCCTCTCTGTAAACTATCACTTTCACATACCTGGTGGATTTATTCTTTGATTTCAGAGACCAAATATCTAATGAGAAGAGAAATACAATATCAGTATTATTTTGATAACACAATCAGATTAAGGTTGTACAAAAAAGAAAACTACAGACATTCCCCATGAACATAAATGCAAAAATCTTCAACAGAACATTAGCAAATAGAAATCAACAGTAAATAAAAAGCATTGTCAACCAAGTCCAAGTACAGTTTAAGAATACTGTGCTCATTGGTAATAATAGGAGTGAACAAAGAAAAATTGTAAGATAATACCAATATAGAAAAATAATTTGACCAAATTTAATACCTATTTATAAGTTTAAAACCCCCAGCAAAATAAGAAAAGAGGGAGGCTTCTAATAAAAGCGTCTACAAACACTCTTTAGTCAACATTCTTAATGGTAAATGAGTAAAAGCTTTTCTTCTAAGATCGGGACCAAGGGGAGGTTATCCACTCTCACCATTCTTATTTAACAGTGAGGTAAATTCTAGCCAATGACATAATTCAAGTAAAGGAAAGACAAGACATTTTCATTGGAAAGGCAGAAAAAAATGTTCCCTATTTCAGATAACATCATTTTGTAAAGAATCTTCCCCCTTCCAAAAAATCTAGAACTGTTAAGTGAGATTAGCAGAGTCACAGCTTATAAGATCAACATGCAAAAATCAGTTATACATCTAAAAATTTGTCATGAACATCTGTACACAAATAAAAAATAAAGCAATGTTTATAATTTTTCAAAAAACAAAGCACCTGGGTAGAAATTTAACAAAATATGTATAAGACGGTATGCTGAAAAGTAGAAAATGAAAATATTGTTGTAATAAACCAAAGAAGATAATAAATGGAGAGCCACCTATGTTTGGGAATCGCTATATACAGATTACTGAGATTACAGATTATACAGATTATACAGGGCCGAGCACAATAGATCAAGCCTATAATTTTAGTTCTTTGGGAGGCCAAGGTAGAAGGATAGCTTGAGTTCAGAAATTCAAACAAGTTTGGCAACATAGAAAGACCTCTTATCTATAAAAAATAAAAAAGCAAATCAGCTGGGCATGGTATCATGCCTGTATTCCTCGCTATTTGGGAGGTTGAGTCAGGATATACCTTGAGTCCAGAAGATTGAGGCTGTGAGGACCTGTAATTGTGCCACTTCACTCAGGCTAGACAACAGGGAGAGACTCCGTCTTTAAACAAACAAATAGAAAGTAACACAGTATTGTAATTCTTTCCATACAGGTTTAAACAATCCCTATCAAAATCCAAGCAAAATGCTTTATACATATATATATGATTATTCTAAAATGTTTAAAGAAAACTAAACACACAGAATATCTAAAACTATTTTGAAAATTAAGAATTGAGTAGGAGAATTCAGTTGTATTGATTTTAAGACTTATTGCAGAGCTTCACTATTCAACAGATTAGGTACTGATGGAAGGGCAGACATATTGATCAGGGAAACAGAATAGACAACTCAGAGATAAACACACATAGATACATAGACGTGCTTAGCTATTTTTTTTTTTTTTTAGACAGAGTCTCACTTTGTTACCCAAGGTAGAGTGCTGTGGTGTCATAGCTTACAACAACCTCAGACTCCTGAGCTCAAGCAATTCTCTTGCCTCAGCCTCACGAGTAGCTGGGATTACAGGCGCAGACCACAATGCCCGGCTATTTTTAGAGACAAGGTCTTGCTCTGGCTCAGGCTGGTCTTAAACCTGTGAGCTCAAGCAATTCACCTGCCTTGGCCTCTCAAGTGCTGGGATTACAGATGTGAGCCACCGTGCCCAGGCTGCTTAGCTGATTTTTAACAAAATTTACAATATACTTCAATGAAGGAAAGATAGCCTTACATAAACAGGGGGAAGAAAATCTCATCTAAAACCTACCAGCTTACACAAAAATTAATTAAAAAATTAACCATGGGATTAATTGTAAACTATAAAACTATATAACCTTTAGAAAAAATATAAGAGACAATCTTTGGGATCTGGGTTTAGGCAAATTTCTTATACTAGAAACCACAATTATGATCTGTAAAGAGATAAAGTGACAAATTTTCTGTTCCAGGGAAGGCACTATAAAGAGGATGAAAATATAAATGACAGACTGAAAAAGCAGCTGCAAACCACATTTCCAACAAAAGACTGTATAAAGCAAGAATAAGTAAGGAGCTCTTAGGATTTGATAGTTAAAAACATTAAAATTTTAAAACAGAAAAACATGAAGAAATCATTTTATTGAAGATACAGGTAGTGGACTAAGCAAATGAAAATATATTCAACATCATTTGCCATCAAGAAAATACAAATTAAAACTAAAATAAGAGGTACGGGAAAGGAAGGGGAGGGGTCGGGGGAGGATGGGTGGAGGAGGGCAATTAGTGGGAACACACCTACGGTGCATCTTAGCAGGGTACTGGCGAAACTTATTAAAGGTAGAGTATTAATGTCTTTATATAGTGATCAAGGAAATGCCATGAAGGATATCTGTAACAGTACGATCAAAATATTT
>CAUYON010078923.1:0-35707 GCA_963573935.1 Arctocebus calabarensis
ATTCCATCCAGGTTGTTATAAAAGATACTAGGTCGCCGGGCGCTGTGGCGGGCGCCTGTACTCCCAGCTACTAGGGAGGCTGAGGCAAGAGAATCACTTAAGCCCAAGAGCTGGAGGTTGCTGTGAGCAGTGTGACGCCACGGCACTCTACCCAGGGCGATAAAGTGAGACTCTGTCTCTACAAAAAATAAAAAAAAATAAAAATAAATAAAAGATACTAGGTCACCATTTTTAAGACTAAGTGGTACTCCATGGTGTGTATATATATACATATATATATATACCGCATTTTATTAATCCACTCATGTATTGATGGGCACTTGGGTTGTTTGTTTCCACGTTTTTGCCATTGTGTGCACTGCACTGTACTACTATTAAAATTTGAATTCAAGTGTCTTTTTTGTATTTTTCTTAAAATGTCTTTTTTTTCTTTGGGTAAATACCTAGTAGCAGGATTGTTAGATCAAATGGTAGCTCTACTAGGAATCTTCATACTGTTTTCCATAGAGGTTAAACTAGTTTGCAATCCCACCAAAAGTATGTGAGTCTTTCTTTCTCTCTGCATCCACACCAGCATCTGTTGCTTTGGAACTTTTTGATATGAGCCATTCTCACTGGAGTTAGGTGATATCTCAATCAAAACCCCAGTGTGGTTTTGATTTGCATTTCCCTGATGATTAGAGATGTTGAGCTCAGTTCTGTTTTTTTGCCCTAACTACAGAGTTCTGTGCTTTGTTTGAATAAGGGTTTGAGAGGAGGGTTGAGCTCTCAGCTCACTTTGGAGGGGACATTTCTGAGTGACCTGGCATACACAATAACCTGTCCTTTAACTGACCGATGGGCCTCCCTGATAAGGGCCACTCGATACACCTTAATGGGTGAACACCTCCTTTGAGGGGGATGCACATTCCTCAGATGTCTGACTCCAAACTGACAGCCTTTTGAACTTCCTACATTCTGAAAGCCCAGTACTTGACTTAATAATTGGGAGAGATTTGAAAGCTTGCTCTTTACAAGGTTTTTTAGACATTTGTCTAAAGGGGAATATGTGTGGTTTGTAAGAAGAGATTTTTGAAAATTATGTTCTGCAGATGATCAACATGCCCCACATCTCTTCTCAACTCTGTGACCCACCTACCTCCTCCTCCAGCACTTTTGCCTCCAAAGAAGAATCCTAAGTAGCTGTCTCCTCTTTGTCATACCCCAACAACTTCTCAGATTTCTACCACAAAGCTTCCCTGTGGTCCTACAAACCTGTAGTTTCTCTGGGCCCCACAGGCTAGTTGCTAGCCCAGCTCAACAACTTCTGCTCTTATTTTCATCTTTCAGCTATATTTTTTACCCTGATATTGAACTCCATTTTCTTGGAACTTTTTTAGGAGCTTGTATTCTCACCTAATCTACTATTTTTATTATTATTTCTTTTCCCTCATGGGTTGGGTTCTCCAGAAGCAGAAGCTGAAATGGAGTTCAGATATGGAGTCCAAGGTAAAGGGTGTTGATTAAGGATCAATCCCTGTGACTGGAATGGGAAGAGGAGAGGCAGACTGGACAGAGGAAGATGTAGGTACAATAATGTCTCAGGTAGCCTCCAGGGTCTCTGGAAGGAATACTGGGCAAATGGCAACTCATAGAGTGCCCCATGTTAAGCTGAAATGGGCAGATTACAAAACATAATGGCTCAGGAAGGATGTGACCTCTGGCAGAGCTGTCCTCTGCAGCAGGGATAGATCCCAAAGGAGCCAGACAGCCAGATGCTGTTTATAGACCACACTCCTTAAAGCTGGAGGTGTAGGGCAAGTCTGGGCTTAAAGGGGAATTTCAGTGATTCAGTTTGGTGACCACCACATTTTCTTTCACACATCCCTTGCCTCAGGTGGTCATAAACACCCTTCAGAATTATAAAAGCCATGTACTGTCTCCTCCAAAGAAAGACGCATGTGTATCCACCATAAATATAATATTGTCAATGATTTCAAAAGGTTCAGAAATGTTGCAAAACTCAACCAAGGATACTTATAGCAAGTAAACTAATTACAATTAACCTGACATTGAATTTCATTCTTTGCATGGTATTAAAATTTACATCCAAGTGTATTCCAGTGAAAGCTAAGTCAAAATCATTCTGTGTGCTTTCTTGTGCATTATTTCATTTAATCTTTATTACCTACCTTGGAGTTGGGTGTTGTTGATCCTGTTGACAGATTGAGAAACTGAGGCCCTAATGGGATAAGTGATTTGCCCATGATCATCCTGGTATACAGTGGTTGAGCTGGGATGTAACAAGAATTCTGTTTACCTGTAGAAGCTTCACTCAATCTTCTTCCTTGAAGAGGTTCTCAGTGCTTCAGGAGCTCATCAATTAAAAGGGGTGTGTGTATAAGAAATGGAAACTACACAAATAAGCTCTGTACAAAAACAAAGAGATAACTGGTGCAATCTATCCAGGAACAAGATTGCTATGAGAGGGAACATCCCACTAGGTTCATTAAACATGTGATAATTTTCCCCATCAGAGTCCATGTGAAAATAAAACTCAGATTAGTTTTATTAGTTGGCAGAGATAATTAAATGATCTCTTTGCTTATAAGCTGTTGACATTTCCATGGCAGACATTTCTAGACTTCGGGTGGTTACTTTAAAGATTATTTATTAGAAATTCATTCATCCCATATGTTATCAAAGATTGTCTTTCTATAAAAATAAAGCATACTTTTTATATGCACCTATGTGTGTGTGTGTGTATCATTAGGAGAATGCGCTCTTAGAGAAGGTCTAAGGATTTGGCAATAAAAAATAATCTGTTCATGACTGGTCTTGGTGGTACATACATGTAATCCCAGCACACATGCGTACAACATATCTTTCAAGAATTTATAGATTCAAGAGAAAATTTTCATGAACATGTTGTGCTATAATGCCACAGAGAAGTAGGTATGCTGGAGTCCTGAGGTTTGTGTTATTGTTTCTACCTATCCCTCATGCAGGCCCACTTTAAATGGCTTTGAAAATGCATATTATATCAGTAGCATATGCATTTGTTATACATAGCAGACTGTGCAGAACTTGTATGTCCTTAATGACAGTCAACTTGTTCAATGAAGTCCCTATCATTTGACCTGAGACTGACTGTAGGGCTAAGCCTGAAAGAGATACAATGAACAGTTTAATTAGTAAGTGTTTTAGCATAAGAATGAGTGAACAAATATTTTCTTCTTTTTTAAGAGATAGTATCTTAATCTGCCATCTAAGCTGTATGGGCATAACTATAGCTCTTGGCAACCTCAAACTCTTGGGCTCAAGAGATCCTCTACCTAAGCCTCCCACATAGCTGGGACTATAGTTGCCTGCTGCCATGCCTGGCTCATCCTATTTATTTATTTACTTACTTAATTAATTTATAGAGCTAGATCTTATTCTACAAACAGAGCTGACTCTATTGTCCATGCCAAATTCAAACTCCTGGTTTCAAGTGATCCTTCCATCTTGGCTCCCAAAGTGCTAGGATTTACATGTATGAGCCACCAAGACCAGTCATAAACAGATTTTTTTTTATTGCCAAATCCTTAGACCTTCTCTAAGAGTGCATCTTCCTAATGATCCCTTCTATATTTGTAGTTGTTGAAAAGTATGCAAATTCATCTAACTGCCTCTTATTTGGTTCTGAACTGGATGCTCTCAATCCAATGAACTCCTGGATGTTGAATAAAGCTCTAAAACTCAACATCCACACAGCTAAGCTTGGTAGCAGAAATTTCCATGGTGGTTAAGAGTATGACTTTGAAATCCCAACCACCTGGGTTTGCATTCTGGCTTCTGTCTCTGTTGAGGCTCTGGATGAGTTATTCAACCCTTTCATTACTAGGAGTAGTAAACATGTGAGTTACATGTTGTAGCCCCTGGCACATATGAATGCTCAGTCAATGTTAGCTCTCATCATCCTGATCAGCTCTAATTGTTGTTGTAAGGCCCATGAGATGCCATTGTCCATATCTGGTCTGAACCTATCATCTGGGATTTGTACCCATCCAGCCTTCTCTAAAAGTACATTCAAAGTCAATTCCAAAACATCTGCCAGATACATCCCCTCCCAATAGCCAGTCCTGGGCTTCTTTTCTACTGGAGTGGGCTCCCAGTGGCAAGACTAGCTTTCCCTGTGCCTGGGTCATATAATACCTTTAAATTGTGATTCACTGATGCCAATATCCTTGCTCCAGTGGTTCCCACTACCTCCAATTCAAGTTCAAACTCCTTAACCTAGTGGAATCCAATGTCCTCTAGCACATGGGACTGCTTCCCTTCCCAGACTCTTCTCTCCCTCTTTCCTTTCTCCTGAGGCTCCATCGTCCAACTTTTCTGACACTTTGTTTCCCAAATGTGTCCATATCACGCTTTATCTTTTGGCCCTTAGCTGAGAGAAGCTGGAAGGTTTAGAAACAATAATACAGGTGAGGTAGTACAGAGCACCTGCCCGGCCTGTACGAATCTCCTCCCTTTTGTGTTCCTGTAGAGACAGAATAGAGTCCTAGTGATCATGAGCATGTTTCTCCCTCGGAGCAAAGAGAAGAGAACTGGGTCACTGATGCTATTTAGGCAAGGGCAGCAGGACAAAGAAGAAATCCTACAACTCCATCAGAGACTTACAAGGAGACAGACCGGCTGATGCAGAGGGGCCCTTGAACAACCTCAGCAGACAGAGGCGGCAAAGATTTGGGGGCTCCATGGTGGGAAACAAGGAAAAGTGGGAAGCCAGGAGGGCAGGGACCTGATGGAGGCTGCAGTCACCAGAAGGCTCCCCATGGGCTCTCCTTAAGGCTTTCCTCCCTCCCCGGAAGCAGGACCAGAGATGTGCGCCTGGCATGTGGCTGGCAGAGACTGGCGGGAGGTGGTGCCTGGCGCCTTGTCAGTTCTAGAAGGCATGCCAAGTCCAAGAGAGTGGATTAGGAGGATTTAAATACAAAAAGTAAAACAAGCTATTTTTTTTTTTAGACAATCATTCTCAAAGACAGTGAGTGGAATTTGTGTCACTTTAAATAAGGAATGTGTCAGCAGGAGAAAAGAAGAGGAAGAAGAAAGATCATCGGTGCCTCTCCTGGGGGTGCAGCAGGACACAAAACTGGTGCCAGATGCAGCCACGCCCAGCCCTCTCCTCGCCTAGCACTTTTTTGGTGATTCACTTTCCAGCCC
Source organism: Arctocebus calabarensis (assembly GCA_963573935.1). NCBI lineage: Eukaryota > Metazoa > Chordata > Mammalia > Primates > Lorisidae > Arctocebus > Arctocebus calabarensis. Next base: position 5,188 of record CAUYON010078923.1, read on the forward strand.
TCATCTTGCCCCAAATCCATTATTCTCCTCCTCAGGAGTTCTTTCGTTTTCTTCCTCCTTCAGAGGGAGCCAGCAACTCCCTGCCAACAATTTCTGTCTATTATCACAAAGGTGGATGATTCAACCAAAGGCCACTGAAAGTCTCCTTAAGGTCAAGAAGAAAAGTGTAAAACTTCTCTCAAAGGCAAACAGTTGGCTTTATTCTGAAAGAAGTCTTATTTGAGGGATAGAAAAGACTCTCAAAAAGCATGTGGGAAAGCACTGGATATAAAAATAACACCACCACGTGAGGTTAGCGCGGCACGTCTTTATAAGGAGCGTTTGCTCTCATCACCTCATTTAGCAAAACAACCCTATAAATGGGAAATGCATGTTAATGAAGCCCATTGCGTGAAGGAGGGGAACGAGGTTTACAGAAGTGATGTGGATTATCCAGTCACACAGCGGTTCAAACATAGGAAGTAATTGGGCTATGGTCACAGAGGGTGAAGGTCATCTACAGGGGTGCTGCTGTGCCCCTCATCATTTTCTCTGTAAGGGACAGCCATCGCAGGGAAAGACTGTTGCTAGCTGCAGTGTTCACTCTGTGGTCCTACCCTCTAGTCAGTGCTCCATGAACCAGCTACACACACCTGGACAAGTCTCTGCAGGTGTGCTGGGAAATGGCGAAAGGATCAGAAGGAATACAACAGGAATATAATACTTCTGTAGTTACTCTCAATCTCGAAATTCACATTTTGGAACAAAATCTAAAGCAAATAAGGACTTACGTCCTCTCCCCAAACAAAGACTTTGAAGTTCTTTAATTCACTCTGAATTTCTTTCATTCCCCTAAACCACCAGTTATCATCTAATATTTTAGTTCCAGCTCATTTTTAGGCACACAAGATGAAGAGTAATAAGATGATAATGATTATTACTATATGAAGTCCATTCTGATTCAGCATTTCCACCATGCGTGATCAGTGGACTTGCATCTTGATTTTCACTTCTTTCTTCTGCATTGCCGTTCTCCCTGAAGTGTCTCCTGTAGTGCCTCTTTCGGTGAAGATCTGTAGATAGATTTTCTTAGTCTTTAGATATTTGAAAATCTGCTTTATGAATCTGTTGATAAAGGTTATATCAACTATAAGTAATAGAGTGCCCCCTCAGATATTGGTGTAAAATATTTTCAGATATTGGTGAAAATCCAATGAGGATTTTCTTGTTCTCATTCAATAACGAAGTCTGACTCGGTAGACAATGGCTTGTATGGTACCTCCACATTATAAGCAGGGACCTGGCTTCCTGCTTTGCTTCCTTTCCAATGGCCTCTGGTCATTTCATGCTCACAATTTGATAGCGGGAGCTCTAGGCTTCTCTTAAGTTCTGGGAAAAATCAGGACGAAAGGTAAGAAGAAAAATGTACGTATCTGTGGACTCAGACCCTTGCAAAAAAAAAATATGTTTGTGCCTTCCCGGCTATTGCATTCATTCTTAACATATATTTCAATAAGAAATTTTGAATTTCAGGTCAAAAAGTAAGGATACTTCAAAATTGTTTATCCATAATTCTCTGTTGCCTCCACATGGGTCTTCTGATAGAGACATTTGAGCTTTTATATCTTTATCTTATCTTTCACATTTTCTATCTCTCTATCTTTCCGACACACATACTTTTTCCCTACCCCTCAAATTTGCAAGTTCTCTCGTTTTCTGTACTGAGCCTTTTGTTTTACTCAGTTGTTCAAATTAAAAATATTTTGTCAATGATTATATTTCTATACCTAAGCTTTCTAATTGTTTTGTCTATATACCTTTCTTTTTTTCTTGCATTATGTGTGACGCTCCTTTTATCTTTGAATATACTACATATTAAATATTTTTGTTATAAGTAGCTTTTAGAGTCCCAAATTTTGCACAATTCTGTGGGTCTAAGGTTTTCATTTTTAAATCAGCAGGCTATTATTTGTTCTGGTGTATCTTTCCATTCACATGTTAAAGGTCTTTTCCCATGAGCATGACCTTCTGTGGGCATTCTCTTTCCTGCATGGCCTTAAAGCATCAAGTTGTCCTTTTGGGAAATTATGAGTTTTCCCCTGCCTAGATCATGAAGAGTTCACTGGCTATGAATTAACTTCTGGGGGTGGGGGTGGGGCTTGGGTTGGGTTTGTATATTCCAAGGTTGCTTGATTTGAATTCTACAGGTACTGTTGTATATGTTTGTGGCTCACATCTCTTCCACCATGGCGTTGGTGGTACACAGCACTCTTTTGGACAGTGGGTTAAGATACTCTAGTCCCAGTTCACAGCAGGGGCACTGTGTGACTGACTCATTTCTTCATGTTTACTGTCCTCATCCTCTACCTGCTGCTCCTGGGCTTGTGTCCTAGACCCTCATTCCTGGAGGTAGAGGGGTGGTTTCCATGATCCAGCTTGTCTGGTCCAGATTACCCCAGATTTGACCACATGCTCAGAATTCTGAGTTCACTCATTATTGGTCCCTGTGTATTTTCTTCCTTGCTTGGGAGCTCAGCTAAATATTTGTTTGACAATTTGTATATGTCCTGAACATGTCCATATGTTTGGAACAAGAATGGTATTAACATATGCTTTGTAACACATCTTGCCCTGAAACAAGAGCCTGCTCAGAGCCAGGTGATGGGGACCTATGCCTTGCAACTTTACAACTTCTCTGTGTGTTGTGTACTTGTCTGAAAATTGAGCTGTAGAGAGAGATGAGGTGAGCCCATTTGCTGAGTGGGGCTCAGTCTTGACAGGAGCCTGCTGGTTTTCCAACAGCTTCCCAACTTCTGTTTCTAGTCCCTTGTATTGTGCTTCCTGTCCTTAATTCCATAAAATAACCCAATGTCCTTTGTTTGTGTGTGCGCAAAATTTTATCAAAGTTGTTTTCTATTTGGGTGGCCAGAGGAGTTCTCACAAAATGTAGAATGCAAGTTCAGATTCACCCAAAGCCAAATTTACACATGACTGAGAATAAGTTGGCCTATTTGATCAACAGTGTAGGCTTACGGGTTTTTTTTTTTTTTTTTTTTTAGACAGAGCCTCAAGCTGTCACCATGGATAGAGTGCCGTGGCATCACAGCTTACAGCAACCTCCAATTACTGGGCTCAAGCGAGTCTCCTGCCTCCTCCTCCCAAGTAGCTGGGACTACAGGGGCCCGCCACAATGCTTGGCCATTTTTTGGTTGCAGCCGTCATTGTTGTTTGGCGGGCCCGGGCTGGATTCGAACCCGCCAGCTCAGGTGTACGTGGCTGGCACCTTAGTCCGTTGAGCCACAGGCACTGAGCCAGGCTTACGGTTTTAATATCAAGAAACACAGTTGAAAAAATAACATTTCAAAAAGCCATAAAGTGGGGTCCTCCAAGTTCAATTTTCTATGTTATCGCAGAGTGCTTGAAATAAGTCAAAGCAATTGGTTTGGGTATGGGTGTATCTCATTGTGTCTTAGTGGTTGAATAAGCCTGAATCAGTTAGTTAAGCTTTCAAACTCTCAGATTGGTCATTTGTGAATATTTGGGCTATTTGGAAGGTTAAAGTCATTAATGTAGTTGACTAGAATGATGCAGACTCTTAATGAATGTATGTCCTCTTATCCTCTCACTACCCTACAATGAGCAGATTTCCAAGAAAGAAAGAACTAGTGGTCTGTGGTAGGAAGCTCCTTTAATGGAAAGACCTGCTGTCACCTGTGGGCAGGTGGCTAAGAGTGCATGTACCTACCCGGAGGAACAACCATGTCCCATCTTGGGCTCATCTTAGAAGTACCCTCCATGGCTTAGTTTTTGGAGACTGAAGTCTACTCTGTGAGTATCAAGAGCAATAAGTTGACACTGCATGTTTTTCTCCTTGAGTTCAGACACCTCTTGAGGGAAGCAGATTAATCCACACAAGAAAGCTAACTCAGATCCCACTGATTGTGTCTGTCTCCCATGGCTTCCCTAGTTGGTTTTCAGGGTTCGCGATGGCAGGAATAAACCACACCACTTGGTCATGATTTAAATATCAGACAAAAGGAGAGGCATGTTGCCCTGGTCCTCAAGGTGAAGTTGGCAGGTTTTGAATAGTCTGCTTGTTACTCCAGTTATTCATATTCAGAAGTTCTTTGTTGCCAAGAAGGACTGAGAATGAAGTTTGGAGCAGGCATAGAAGATGACACAGGGATTGTCTCTGTCCAAGTAGGGAAATGTGGGGATACATTGCTTACGAAGGGCTGGAGGGATGCTTGCATCTCCAAGCTGGATTGTTTCCTTGTGTCTGATGTCTTCATGGTGAAGTGAGAAACTGGCACTTTCCAAAATGAGACTTATATTCATATGTATGTTCACATTCACACATGTGCACCTTACTGGGAAGAAGACAGAAAAGCTCTTTAGAAGTACAGATTTAGGTTGTGTGTCCCTTAGACCATTAGTCCACCTTCACTCTCACTCCGCAATTGCTCTGTCCACTCCACACAGTGACCAATGTCACTTTTCTAGAAGGCAACTCTAACCATGCCTTTCTTTAAGCCTTTCTTTAGCCCTCAGGACAAGTGCAGGCCTTCAGCTGTGGGGGATGGGTTATCACACAGCCAGCATGGTCCACTTTCTTTTTTGCTGTGTTGATTAATAAAAATCAGGTTAGTTGCATAATGATCCCAAGAAATACCTGTATGTGTATAAGGAAGTGGGGAGTGTATTGACAAGCAACTTACCACCAGAAGCAATAGGAGCTTAATCCATCCAGATGGTCCCATCTAGGCAAGAAGGGAGTGGGGCATTGATTCACCAAAGGCTAGTAGATGTGGATCAGGCCATTCCAGGGATACTCCCAGACTCCTCTGGCCTGTGGCCCACATGGTCAAAGTAGCTCTGATGGCCAGAGAAAGCCTTTAGCAGAGAAAGGAAGGTACTGTATGTTGGAGCAAGGTTAATGTGCATGAATGTGTTAATGGCAAGGGAGAAGGTGGGGCCTATCCATATTGCTCTTCCTCACCTACGGAAAGTGTATAATAGAATCTATACATAATACAAGGTTAATGAAAACATTGTACTCTTTACCATGTCCTTTTCCCCCAATTCCATCCCTAAAGATCCTAAAATATCCCAGCTTGCTATCTATTCATTCATTCAATAAAATAATTGAATTAGCATTACTAACTGATAACTATATGCATTGTGGTGGTTTCTGTGAGTTCTACCTTGAATATTGCACAAGAGTTTTGTCTTCATTGAGTTTATAATTTCATGATAAGTAGTAGAGCCAGAAACACACAGACCAGAACCAGGCTATTACATTTTAGTACATCAAGTCCAATCAATGAGTGGTATGGAAACATCTAAGCGCAGTGTCTAACCTTGCTTTAAAGAATCAGTGAAGGCTTCCCAATGGAAATGTTGCTTAAATTTGACTCATTGGACAGATGGGAGTGAAGCAGTGCAGGGAGTGATAGGCCATGACTGGTATTGGCAGTGTCACTTGGCAGGTCTGAGATGGTTCATCATACTCTCCCTACCTGCAGATAAAGAAAAGATATTTATAAATTGAAAAGTGTTTTCTTTAAAAATAAAAAATATATATAAATACATTTATATGCATACGTATGGCTATATTTATATGTATACATATGTAAATATATTTACATGTATATGTACGTGTGTATATATATATATATATATATACCCCAAATCAAATGGGATTAAAATACATACACACATACCCTGCAAGCTTTCCTAGGACAGGTGACTTTTTGAGCAGTTGGTGCTTTGTCTGTGCAGACCCTGAAAGATGTGTGCCCCTCATCAGGGACTTGAGTATCTGTGGGCTTTTGGCAGCACTGCCTTGTTCCTCCCAGAGACTGCTTTGGGTCAGTGACATAGTTCAAGACATTCTTCTTTAACAGACACTTCTCTGGAAAGGCATGGATACTCTTCTCACCTTGAGCCAGACAATACCTCCATTCCTAGGTCAAGGGTGGACTCTCCTTAGAGAGTGAAGTGAAACTACAGAGAATTTCCTTGTCTTTTTCTCTTTAAAAAATAAAAATGTACCAGAGAGCTGTGTCATCTTTTGCCCTTTCTGCACTTGGTTCCAATGCTTGCAACAAGAGCTCTACACGTACAGAGACAATATGGTCATAGAACTGGGGCTTTTTTTTCATGAACAGCTCAGTACCTGCCTGTCTAAATATCTATCATACTCAACACAGTTTGGGATGCTGGAAACTCTTCAGAAATATGCTGCTTTCTCAGGTTTTTGATTGTTTGCTTGTTTTAATGGCAGAATGGCATAGCCAGAAACAACTGAATCAAAGATTTGGGGGGGTTGGGTCTGTCGCTTGTGATACTGAAACCTGTCAAATCAAGCCGCTGCCTCTGGGAGGCCCCATGCCCACCTCTGTGAAAGGGATGGATACAGTCTGCATCCAAGAGCCGGAGAGAAATGAAGAAGGTATGAACATATGCATGGCCTTCAGACACATGAAAAAATGCTCAATATCCTTAATCATCAGAGAAATGCAAATCAAAACTACCTTGAGGTATCATCTAACTCCAGTAAGATTAGCCCACATGACGAAATCCCAAAACCAGAGATGTTGGCATGGATGTGGAGAACAGGGAACACTTCTATATTGCTGGTGGGAATGCAAACTAATACATCCCTTTTGGAAAGACGTTTGGAGAATACTCAGAGATCTAAAAATAGACTTGCCATTTGACCCTATAATTCCTTTACTTGGTATATACCCAGAAGACCAAAAATCACATTACAACAAAGATATTTGTACCAGATTGTTTATTGCAGCACAATTCATAATTGCTAAGACATAGAAGAAGCCTAAGTGCCCATGGATACACGATTGAATTAATAAACTGTGGTACATGTATACCATGGAATATTATGCAGCCTTAAAGAAAGATGGTGACTTTTCCTCCTTCATATTTACATGGATGGAGCTGGAACACATTCTCCTTAGCAAAGTTTCTCAAGAATGGAAGAAAAAGTATCCAATGTATACAGCCCTAATATGAAGCAAATTTATATCTTTCATGCGAAGGCATGAAATATAATATATCCAACTATTGCACAAGAAGCCAGGGAAAGGGGAGAGGGAGGGAAAAGAAGGGAGAGGTGGGGGGGAGACAGGATAAAGGGTGGGATCACACTTGAGGTGCATCTTCGAAGGGTCAGGAGAAACCTATTAAATGCAGAACATAAATGTTTTCACACAGTAAACGAGAAAATCTCATGAACATTATGTCGAATAGGCAGATGAAAATATTTCAGATTATATGTAAGGCCCGCACACTGTACCCCATGATTGAACTAATGTACACAGCTATGATTCAATTAAAAAAAAAGTGAAAGGGGAAACGGGAAGCAGGTGCATCAGTTTGCTTAAAAACAGTGGGCTGTCTTGTGTGTGACCTTATAAAGTTAGAACTTTCTCATTGTTGGAGGTACAACAAACCATTCATGCAGAATCTACCCCCATGACACAAACACCTCCCTCCAGGTCCCACATTCAACATGAGGATCAAATTTCAAAGTGAGTTTTGGAGGAGCCAACTATCTCAACCACAGCATGTCTGCCTAGTTTGAAGAAGTGGCTTGAAGTGTTTAATTTTCTAGACCATTTTACAACTCTACAAGTGCCTAATATTTCTAGTTGATTTTCAAAATACTTTTTGTGATATGAAAAATTTCAAATGTACAACAGAAGTTGTACAATGGGCTTCCCTGTACTCATCACCCACATTGAACAACTGATAATTTATAGTCAATTCTGAGTCATCTCTACCCTTACCCACAACCTCATCCTATATAGTTTATAAATATTGTATATGTAAATATTTCAGAATATATCTAAAAAATTCATATTACCATGTTTAAAAAATTCATATTACCAGTATTATATCTAAGATCAAATATTCCATAATATTAAAAAATATTCAGTGTTTAGATTCCTAATTATCTCTCCTTTATTTTTTATTGTAAGAAGATATTTTTGTTTTGTTTTAATTAGAGTGAAAATAAGGTTCATATGTGGCTATTATAATGGAAAAAATAATTTAAAGCTATTAATAACAGTTAAATTTTTTGGCATATGTTGTCTCATTTAATCTTCAAAACTAAATTACAACACTTAAGATTATGTAGTTTTGATTTTACAGATGAGACAAACTCACAGTTCTTGCCTAAGAACACAAAGGGAAGGGACAGGGTTTCCCAGACAGTTAATCTACCTCCTCCGAGTCTGCTTTTAATCTCTGTGCTATACTGTCTCGAATAATAATAATTCTACACCTATGGTAGGACTATTCACCATAAAAGGTGAATACCTATAGAAATTCCATGCCACATTCAAATGCACAGAATAAGATTGAAACTGAACTAATGCAAATGATGATATAGTATCTGTACTGGTGTGTGAGGGGATGTGGGAGACATATTATTAGATAGAAATTCTAAAATGATGATTATAAAGTGGGGAACATAAGCTTATAATTGGGAAGGAGACATTAAATGGCATCTGATTGTATACTTTGAGAAATATTTCACTTCCATGTGAATTATTTCAATATTGGGCAACTCTGACTTAAAAGGCTTTTTGAAAATTGGCATTGAAATCAATTTTCCTCTCACCTTTAAGTACTTTGACAGTGAATTGTCATAGTAGACAGACATTAAATCAAACTTCTCTTCTAATTATCAGTTCTTCAAACACCTTAAAGCATCTGATTTATCCATAGTGAAGGTTTTTTCTTTGACGGGATGCAACAACATTCGATTTCTTCAACTCCCTACACAATTTTTTTTTTTTAACAAGGATTAAAGTGACCTTTCCTGACACTTTCATCTAAATCAGGTTCTTTGAAAATGTATTTTTAGAACACATATGGTAGTATTTAATGATAGTCTTATTTGATTTATTGTTTGTTTAATATCCATTTGAATATGCTGTACCTTCCATGATGAGAGCAGAACCTATATATATATATATATATTTTTTTTTTTTTGTTTTACCACTTAATTTTAAAAGACTGAAATAGAGTCTTATGCAAATAAAGTGTTCAGCGCATGAATGCAAATGAGTCAATGCTTTAATAAATGACTTATTTTCCTGAGTCCTCCCAAACCAGTCTGTCTGATGGGTCACATTTTTTCTGAACTTGTGAAGAACTCACGCGTCAACAGCCATTACTAATATAAAACTGATGCTATGTTTCAGTTATAATTTCACCAATGTAAGATGCATTGAACTCTTCACTCCTTTGATATGTATAGTTGTATTAGTGTCAATTATCCAGGCACAGAGTGAATTTTTCAGTACTCTTTTGTTCTTTCTTGTAACAGCTATGAAAATTTCATCTTATTATTTTGTCTGATCTTTTCAACCATCTAGGACTTTTTTAACATGCTGATCCTGTGTAGTCACTATTATTCCCATTTTTACCTTTTGAAAATTGAGCAGCCAGTCCTCCACGTTAATTACATTTCTAAATTAAAACATATTTAATAATGTGGCAAAACAGACTGAAACAGAAAGACGTGAGCCTTGCCACTTTGAGAATTCTTTTTAGCTGGCAGATGACATTATTTTTGGTATCATTATTAAACTACCTAAAAATTATCCACAAAAAAGTACACTGCCTGTGTCATCATTCTCTCCCTTACCTGTCTTTAAGGGTAACATGACTTTGTTAAATGTTTTCTTGCGATCACAGTCAATTTTGTACAGTCTTCTTTGTTCTGCCAATATTATAAAGTTATTTAAAGTGGCAACCTGCTGAAAAAAAGTACTGCCTATTTTTTTATTTCAAAATATTAATTAAGGGAGTACAAGGGTTTTTATTACATGGATATCTTGTAGAAGGCTTCAATCAGAATAGTGTTGACTGTACCCAATAGTTGAGTATTTATCTCACACTCACCCTCCTGCCCTTCTCCTACCTTGGTCTCTCATGTCCTTTATGTTGCTTTATGTTTATGTCCTTGTATACCTAACTATTAACTCACACTAATTAGTGAAAACACAGAGTGTTTGGTTTGCATTTCTGAAATATTTCACTTAAAATAATAGTCTCCACATCCTTCACATTGCTGCAAAGGACGTAATTTTAAGGATGAGATGTACTCCGTGGTGTATGTGTAGTGAATACACACATACACACATACACACACACACAGTAGAATCTCCATAGTTGACCACCTCCCTACATTAGCCACCTTAGGCTGACCTAATTATCACAGAACAGGCATACACCACATGGACTCACTGGAAGACTAACTTCTCTATATTGACCACATCTGTACACTGTATCTTGACCACTTGGACTATAACACACATCATTAATTTACCCTCTATAACTTGACCAGTTGAGTCTATTCTACAACTAAGAAGTAGAAAGCGTGGACTTTGCCCCTTAGTTGTGTATGTATGTGTATGTATATATATATATATATATATATATTTAGTATTAGTTCTTTCTTCATGTTTTATTATTAGCATGTTTTGAAATAGGCCTAATATCCTATTGTTCATCGTGTCTTATGGAAGATTTTTTCAATGTGAAGGAAGAGTCTGATTAGTAGGTATATTCTAGAATTACTAAAACATGTTATAGTTAATCAAGATGTGATGACTAAAAGGAAAGAGCTGATATTGAAGGAAAAGATTGCTCTATATATTCTGGAAAGCAACAGCCAAGGAAAGATGGTGGACCATTTTGGTGTTAGCAAGACCACAGTTAGCAATGTCCGTATAGTAAACAGGAGTACTAAATATCTACCTACAAAACCCCACAATCTAGGGAGGAAAATAATGGAGCAACTTAGTTGCAATGCGGGAATAAAAGACTAAGAAGCTTAGAGATGGATAGAGTGAAGTTTGAACGTGAGGAAAGCATTTGGAGTTAGGTATTACAGAAATGAATATTTTGATATGGCACTTGAAGTATGAGAGTTATATGAGAGTTACTGTTCTACTAGTGTTAACAGTGTGAATAAAAGGACTGATGTTTTCGAGAGTATGACAGGTTCCAAGACTGATGTGCAGTTAGACATGGCTGAGTGAGTGAAAAACAGAAGTCAGATCTGGTGGATACAATTATTGCAATTTCAGACCCCTTCAGTCTGCAACTGAAGACTCAAACTTCAGTTGAGTTTCAGGAATAAAAAGGTATTCCACAGGGTTTTTAAAATAAATAAACATGAGAGTTTCAGCAGTTCTTGTACACACATGTACACACACACATACACACGGGTTTGAAGTTATGTTTAAGAATATCTAAATTTTAAAAAATGCATTGTTCTTTATTATTAAAACTTTTCAAAGATTTTAATGTAAACTATGACAGATGTCTAACATGTAGGGTTTATAATGTTTATTTTAACAGGAAACAAATCTTCATGTGAAATATCTTTAGGAATTCTTATTCTGTGTAGCATATTTTAGGAGATAATGAGGTAGAATCTAGTGCAAGTGTAGAGGGCACAAGAGACAAAAGGGGACGAAGCTGAATGGAGTCTATGTTAACAAATCACCCATTTCAACAATATCTCACTGCGGGGAAAGTCTGGTAAAATTTATGTGATCCTTTGAGTAATTTACTTTTTATACATTTTATTGTAAAAGCTAAGAAGGGCTACATATATTTATACACACACACACATACACAGTGTCCATAAAGTTTGTGTGCAATTACTATGTTAAACTATTTCAAATTGCACATGAACTTTATGTCCACTCTGTATATATACATATAATGTACGTATGTATATATATTTGTACATATATGTAAATATAAGTATATATATAGTAAGTAATGTACGTATGTATATATATTTGTATGTATATGTAAATATAAGTAACTATTTATAACTATTTACAAAGCATATATTTGTAAATATATAATATACATATATTTGTATAATATATATATAAGTATATATAGTAACTATTATAACTATTTACAAAACATATATTTGTAAATATATATAATATACATATATTTGTATAATATATATAAGTATATATATAGTAAACTTATATTTACTATATATACTTATATTTACATATACATACAAATATATATACATATATTTGTAAATATAAAATATATATTGTAAATATAAAAATGTGTGTGTATATATATGTGTGGGTGTATACACACACATATTTTTATATTTACAATATATAAATATACACACACACCTAAATGTAATACTAGTATGAGGAGGATACATAAATGAGATACACACACACATATTTTTATATTTACAATACACACACATACACACACACCTAAATGTTATAATAGTATGAAGAGGATACATAAATGAGATAGCTTTTATAAGGTATTCCCCAATGGGTCATATTACACAAACACATCTAAAATCAAGTGTGACTTGCAAAATAAAGTTAGGTTAATTTGGGACAGGCACTTCTGAGTAATATGTGAATTATCCATGGCAATGGAATTTAATGCATTTTTCACAAAACTATAAAGATGTCCCCTCCGTATTATTATACATTTGACTCAGTGAGTACCCTTTTACTTTCTAAGAAGGTCACCGGTCACTAGATGGCTTCATTGCCTGAGTCATACCTACAAATGAGCAGGTCCTTGTACTATGTGTCAGAAACTACAGCAAGATACTGTAGGTTCTACAGTGACGATATGTAACACAAAACTCCTGGCCTCAAGAAAATTGGCCTATCGGTGGGAAAATGAAATCTATATGGGAAGTGGTGACAGTCATTATCATACAGCATACATTAAATGCAGACATGAGCTTTACAGGCCATCACTGTTGTCATAGTTGATTGTGACCTCAACTTCTGGAAAGAGAAGTTCTGAGCGCCTCCGAACCAAACAGTAGCACAAATACATCTACGTTTACACAAACATGAAGCTGTTTAGACATGGTGGGACATTGGTTTAGATATTGTTTAGATATTGGTCAGGGTCTGGAGATAAATACATTATTCTTTATGTTCTACATTACCTTGCAATTATATAAAGTTTGCTAATTTTTTAAATTTTGCTTAAAAATGAAACATGTATCCTTGTCGCATAGAGAGGAACTTACACATTCACTGGTGCTCACAGAAATTTCTCTGTTATGTTTCTTTATTAAGCCAGATTGTGATTTCACTGGATTCTTCTTCCTCATTGCCTCTAACCCATTTTTTCTTTTTGTAGAGACAGAGTCTCATTTTCTCACCCTCGGTAGAGTGCCATGGCATCAGACAGCTCACAGCAACTTCCAACTCCTGGGCTTAGGTGATTCCCTTGCCTCAGCCTCTCTAGTAGCTGGGACTTCAGGCACCCGCCACAACACCTGGCTATTTTTTTGTTGCAATTTGTCCAGGGCCGGGTTTGAACCCTCCATCCTCGGTATATGGGGCCGGTGCCCTACTCACTGAGCCACAGGAACCGCCCACTTCTAATTCTTGTCCTTGGGCTCCCCAAGCATGATCCAACCTTTCACTTCCTGTTATATGTACTTTCTCTTCATTGCTCTAATACGGCGATGTAGCTCATCTTGCCTAAAGTAATAAATCTATTTTGCTCAAGATTTTGTCTTCAATAGTAGAGTCTCAACAGTAAAGTTGGATCAATATTTTCTATTTTATTCGACAAAGGAGGTATGAGTTAGAGGTCGGAAAGAAAAAAAATAAAGATGGGGGAAGTAAGAAAAAACGAGTTTATAAGTCAAAGAGAAAAATAAGGAAAAGTAAAGAGAAAGAAGAAGAGCAAAGGTGAAGAAACAAATTTCAATGAAATTAGAGAAATCTAACACTGATCTTGCTGAGTACTACAATATAGGTGGATGACCCTAAACAAATCATTTATTTCTATGGGTTTCAGTTTGTCTTTGTGGAACATAGGGGCTGTACAATGATTTTCAGTTGCATAATTCGCTAGTTTTATGAGTCATGTATAAAGCTGTAGTGATTGCACAATTCTCTAGAGCACAGAAGTAAATTCCTTGGGAAAGTAGTTTGTTATGTCCTAAAGACTTGTCCAGGAAGCAATTTACCATATCCTCTTTCTCTGTCTGGAGGGACAAATATTCTCTGCTCATTTGTTTGGCTTCTGAATGAAAAGCCACATTCAAGTAATGATCTTTCCAGTTATAATTAAGTCTTAATCCATGGAAAAAAATTGACAGCCACAGAGGTTTATTAAATACAATTATGTATGTTAAAATCTGCTTTTCTTTTTAAGACTTCAAAGAAAGGGAGTGGTTAAATACGGATTACATAGCCAGTGAAAGATTGCCCATTCACAACTCAGTTCACTAACCCAAACAGTGGAGAAGGCTTTATTTCCTTACAAAATTCTCATTCCCTTCCTCAAAAAGGCATATGAAGAAAATTCACCATTATAAAAATTTTGACTGCAATACTATAGAGGAATTTCTTCATATATTCAATAAGTTAACAGTAATGGCTTCATCATTTTAATCATAAATATCAACATTTTTTCTTTCTTTCAAAATTTGCTGTTCATGTATAATTTATTGAAATATAAGTGATTTTTTAATTATTATTGATTTTTGAAGAGACAGCTCCACTTGGCCACCACCATGCATTCTTACTACATCTGTTAACACAGACAATAAGATATAAATAATATATACATGAAACATTTCAAAGAAATGAATAGCTAGTATCCCACGAAGCTTCCGCTTGTCAGAATTTGTTTCTAGAAGGGTTATAAATGTTAGCAATAAGAAAGCTAACTGTTTCCATGTCAGCAGTAACACATTCTAGTATACCACACAACGTATGAGCAAAGGAGCAGCTGAGATGGATGATGAATGACCAAATTAAAATCTTTCCTACTCTTAGAGCAAATATTTCTCATGCTGACAATTTGTCCATTTACTATTCTTTTGTGAAAACCGTTGTACCCTAGATGTCTCAATTCAAATTTGCAAAGAGTTTGAAAGCTTAGCAATTGATTGTTTGCTATCCTGTATTCCCAACATTTACAGAAAAATAGAGAAACAAATTTTAAATTCATATTAATAGTAACTTCACATATACTCCACATAGGATCAGTCACGAGCTAATTTGAAAAGATGCACACACGTGCTTTCATAGGATGTCATTTAATGTGAGACCAGAAAACATAAATACCACAACACAACTAGACCCCATAACTAGATAAAGAGCCATAGTAATGGGATCACTTATATTCCTAGGCAACAGACAAGGTCAGACCACTAAAAACTCAGCTTTGCTGAGCATTGACAGATGTTTGTTGAGACCCAGATTTCTTAAGGGTACATTAGTGTAGTGAACTTGGCATTTCCATTTGATTCAAGAGATTATTTCACTTACTTTAGATAGCTCCTTGGGCATATTGACTTTTTCATTTTATTTAACTAAAATTGATGGAGAAGTGATATTATGATTTGCGAATCAGCTTCCTAACATGAGTGACCTGTTTAGGTCTCTCATAAGCTAAAGGAAAAAGAAAGGGTGAGAAAAGCTTAAAGGAGTTAGACGGAGTGCTGTTTACAATCTATACGAAATTCAGGAGTCTACTTTAGGGATAGTATCACAACATCTGAAGCTCATTTGTTAACACAGACAATAAGATGTAAGTACTCCATCAATTTTAGTTAAATAACACCTCTTCACCTGGTATAAATGCATTAAGAAAGAACGATTTAAATCTTTTTGTGTGACTCATATTTTTTTAAGATTTATTTTTTGGGGCAGGGCCTGTGGCTCAGTGGGTAGGGTGCCGGCCACATATACCGAGGGTGCTGAGTTCGAACCTGGCCCCAGCCAAACTGCAACAAAAAAATAGCCAGGCATTGTGGTAGGTGCCTGTAGTCCCGGCTACTCGGGAACCTGAGGCAACAGAATCTCCTAAGCCCGGGAGTTAAAGGTTGCTGTAAGCTATGACACCACAGCACTCTACCGAGGGCAATAAAATGAGACTCTGTCTCAAAAAAAAAAAAAAAAAGGATTTATTTTCTCTTGTAAATAACAAAAAAGCTTGTATGTGGTCTGCATGAACATGTCATAGAATAGAAATCAAATGAACAGGATCAAATGGGAGGTCTAGCTTGAGTTCTTTGAGGGTTTATCATACTTCCTTCAAAAAATTTTATATTAGTTTGTAGTCCCACCAGCAGTGTAAATAAAAGTGTTCCTTTGTCTCCGCATCCACACCAGCATCTACAGATTTGAGACTTTGTGATGTGAGCAGATCTTACTGGAATTAGTTTATATTTCAGAGTGGTTTTTATTTATAGTTCTGCAAATAATAAGGGACAATGAGCATTTAAGCATATGTTTGTTAGCCATCCATCTGTCTTCTTTAGAGGAGGTCCTATCTGTCTCTCTTGCCCATTGATATAAGGGATTGTTGGCTTTTTTCTTGTGGATTAAGTGGAGTTCTCTGTAGATCCTAGTTATCAAACTTTTGTCTGATTCAAAATATGCAAATATTCTTTCCCATTGTGTAAGTTGTCTATTTGCTTCAGTTGTTGTCTCCTTAGCTGTACAGAAGCTTCAGTTTAATTAAGTTCCGTTCATTTATTTTTGTTGTTGTTGCAATTGCCAAGGAAGTCTTCTTCATAAAGTCTTCCCCGGGCTGATATCTTCTTGTGTTTTTCCTATGCTTTCTTTGAGGATTTTTATCATTTCATGCCTTAAATTTAGGTTTTTTTAAAATCCATCTTGAATCAATTTTTGTGAGTGGAGAAAGGTAGAGGTCAAGTTTCATCTTTTATATGTGGATATCCAGTTCTCCCAGCACTATTTATAGAATAGGGAGTCTTTCCCCCAGTGTATGTTCTTGCTTGGTTTATTGAAGATTAGGTGACTGCAAGAAGTTAGTTTCATTTCTTGTTTTTCTATTCAATTCCAAATGTCTATGTCTATTTGTGTGCCAGTACCATGCTGTTTTAACCACTATGGCCTTTTAGTACAGCATAAAGTCTGGTATGCTGATGCCCCAGCTTTGTTTTTATTACTAAGAATTACCTTAGCTATATGGGGTCCATTTGATCCTGAAACCCCATTACTGGGCATCTACCCAGAAGAAAAATTCCTTTTATCATAAGGACAATTGCACTAGACTGTTTATTGCAGCTCAATTTATAATCACCAAAATGTGGAAACAGCCTAAATGCCCACCAAACCCAAGAATGGATTAATAAGCTGTGGTATATGTACACCATGGAATACTATTCAGCCATTAAAAAAGATGGAAACTTTACATCTTTTGTATTAACCTGGATGGAAGTGGAACATATTATTCTTAGTAAAGCATCACAAGAATGGAGAAGCAAGAATCCCGTGTACTCAATTCTTGTATGAGGACAATTAATGACTGAGTACATGTTGGGGACTGGGGAAAGGGACAAGTAGAGAGAGGGAAGGAGGAAGGAGATGAGGGAAGGGAAGAACAGAGAGAGGGAAGAATGGAGGAGGGTGAAGGGGGTCACAGTGTGTGACACACCTTTTGGGTTGGAACATAATTACAAGAGGCACTTTACCTAACAAATGCAATCATTATAAACTGGTTCTTGTACCTTCAATGAATCCCCCAAAATTAAAAAAAAGAAAAAATGAATCATGCTCAGTGCTCATAGCACAGTGGTTATAGCACCAGACACAAACACTGAGGGTGGCAGGTTCAAACCCAGCCCAGGCCAGCTAAACAACAATGACAACTGCAACAAAAAATAGCTGAGCATTTGGTGGGTTCCTGCAGTCCCAGCTACTTGGGAGACTAAAGCAAGAGAATCACTTAAGCCCAAGACTTTGGGGTTTCTATGAGCTCTGGTGCCACAGTATTCTACCAAGGGCAACATAGTGAGACTCTGTCTCAAAGAAAAAAAAATCCAATGAATAGTGATTTATTGTTGGCAATATAAGAAACAGAACTTGACAAAAATCTTTGCAGTGTCCCTTGTGTGCCCTCTGCCTTCTACCCATGACCCCTTTCCCTGCATTACAGATGCTTTCTCCAAATTTATAGAGCCCCCCTTTCTTTACTGTATATTTAAATCAAAATAAAATCTTATTTCAACTGTATTTACATTTTTATTTTATTTTCTTTAGAGTTTATATGTATTACAATTATTATTATTTTTTTATTGTTGGGGATTTATTTAGGGTAGGAAGAAGCCAGGTTACACTGATTATATTTGTTGGGTAAAAGTCTTTCTTACAATTGTGACTTGCCCCCAAAAGGTGTATCACCCACTGAGACCCCACCCCCTCCCTCCTTCCCTTTCTCTACTCTTCCTTTCCCCTACCCCCTGCCTCCTTCTCTCTCTCTGCTCTCCTCTTCCCCCACCCCCTGTGTCATTAATTGTCCTCATATCAAAATTGTATACATGGGATTCATGCTTCTCCATTCTTGTGATGCTTTATGTGTTCTAGATGATATTTATAGTTTTGCCTTTAGCATTTATATTTTTGAGTGCATTTGGAATTTATTTCAAGTATACTATGAGAAAGATGTCTATCTTAACTTTCCCATATGAATAAGCAAGCACCATGCATTATTTATTAAATAGTCTCTCCTTTCTGGAGCACCTCCTTTGTCAGAAGCTGGATTTGAGTATATGCACATGTTTATTTCTGGACTCTATTTTTCACTGTTGTTCAATTTTCTTCCAACCTTGCCCAGTATATTGCTGTTTTCATTCCCATGGTCAGGGTACTCCCAACCTGGTTCTTCATTTGGCTTGGTGTTTTGGCATTGCCATATAAACTTTACATTCAGCTTATAAATCTAAAAAAAAATGTAGTTAATTTGGGAAATATATACAATATCTTCTGAGTAATTTATATTTATCAAATATGGTCTTTTAGACATTAATTTTAAATGGCTCTTTTCTCTTTATCTAAATACCATTGACCAGCTCGGTGCCCATTGCTCAGTGGGTATGGTACCGGCCATATACACCCAGGCTGGCAGGTTCAAACCTGGGCTGGGCCTGCTAAACAACAATGACAACTACAACAACAACAAAAAATACAGCCGGGCACTGTGGCAGGCACTTGTAGTCCCACCTATTTGGGAGGCTGAGACAAGAGAATCGCTTAAGCCCAAGAGTTTGAGGTTGCTGTGAGCTGTGATGCCGTGGCATTCTACTGAGTGTGAAATACTGAGACACTGTCTCAAAAAAAAAATAATTAAAGATCAATAAATAAATAGCATTGACCACTGAGACCACAAAAATAAAGAAATACATGTCATTCAGAGTTTTCATATCTATGATTTTTTCTAACAAATCTCTCTAATTAAAAGAGAAGAAACTATTTTTTTAGAAGATATACTATGTATTATACAGTTTTGTCATCTAATCCTTACAACAACTATAAAAGTGTGTTTTGTTAATTACCTGTTATAGGAGAAACATTTCAGTGTCAACATCGTAAATAACATGATCAAGGTCATGGAGTAACTTAGTGATGTGGTGCCATCATTTATGTCCAGGACAGATACCACAGGTCATCTTGTTTCCAAAATTAAATCAGAAATTCAACAAAATTAGCTGTCTATTAATTGTTGTCAAGTCATAGTAAAGGCACTACTCATAAAACTTAATTCAAGATAGATAAAATTATAAATGTAAGGCATAAAACCATATGAATTCTAGAAGAAAATGTAGAAAAAACTCTTCTAGATATTGGCCTAAGCAAAGAATTTAGACTAAGATCCCAATAGCAATTATAGCAAAAACAAAAATAAGTAAATAGAATTTGATTAAACTAAAATGTTTCTGCACAGCAAAAGAAATAACCAACAGAGCAAATAGGCAATGTACAGTATGGGAGAAAAACCATACATCCAACAAAGGGCTAATACTCAGAATCTACAAAGGACTCAAGCAAATCACAAAAAAAAATAAATAAATTATAAAAACGTTGAAAAGTGGACAAAAGACATGAATAGAAACTTTTCAAAATAAAATAGACAAGTGGCCAAGAAACATGTGAAAAAATTCTCAACATCACAAATCCTTAGGGAAATGAAAATTGAAACCACAATGAGCTATCACCTTAGCCCAGTTAGAATGGCTTGGGCGGCACCTGTGGCTCAAAGGAGTGGGGCACCAGCCCCATATGCCGGAGGTGGTAGGTTCAAACCCAGCCCTAGCCAAAAAAACTGCAAAAAAAAAAAAAAAACAAGTGCCAAAGCAGTAGATGCTGGCCTGGATGCAGAGAGAAAGGAACACTTATAAACTATTGGTGAGACTGAAAATTAGTATGACCTTTATGGAAACCAGTAAGGAGATACTGCAAAGAACTAAAAGCAGACCTACCATTTGACCTAGCAGTCCTACCACTGAGTATCTACCCAAAGGGAAAAAATTCAATTTTATCAAAAAGATACCTGCCCTTAAATATTTCTTATTGAATTCACGATGTAAAGGTGCAGTAGCAATAAATCCCACATGTACTTATATTAAACTGGAACGAACTGTTGAGCACATATGTGCCCAGGGAATAGGCAAACCCAGTGGACATCAAGAAAGAGGAAAGATGGATAATAGGACAAGCAAAAACATACCTAATAGGTGTGTGAATAATATTTGGGTGACGGGCAAAACACATGACACATTTCAATATTCAGTATCAAAACAGTTGCACTACTGGTTTTCTCTTTCTCCACATTGGCCCCACAGAGACCACACCAAAGGAGATCACATTCTAAGCCAATAAACTGCAGGATGTAAGAAACCTCACCAAAAACGGGGGACTGGGCAGAGCAAGAAACTTTGAAAGGGTTTCAGTACACTGCCAGCTCAAAGACTGTAGAGAGCTCTCACAGCCAGATGCAGGAGCCAGGATGCCCCAAAACAAACGAAGCTAGGTTTCAAATAATATGAAATGTTCAGAGTCTTGTACATAAGCTATTCAAGATTTCACCAGTACAGACTGTTGCAAAGTACAAGGAGATGGCACTTTTAGACATAGCAGCTTCGGACCCACAGAGGGGTAATGAGATGAGTTTCATATTGCTCAATTAGTGGCAAAAACATAATTTTCTTTAAGAAGGCAGGAGAGCAGTTATGTGGTCCACTCAACGTAAGGAGCACAAGATCGATTCTCTGAGTCGTGGGCAAGGGGGTAGAGACAGGATAAAAATCTGGTCTCAGAGGTATTAACATCTTCATTTGGGCACTTCTACTGAAAAAAATAAAAAATAAAGTTGTCCAAAGATATCTTAAAGCTGAAAACTTCAACAGCACGTTTCTGTTGTTGTTTTCTTTTTATTGGCTAACTCCTCCTGGGACCACCTTTCTGGTTTGGCTGTTACTTTATACAGAGCAGTATTACAAACCCAAATATTACAACAGTGAACCATGTAACTAAAAACATTTGTTACTCCCTTAATAAACAGAAATTTAAAAAGTCATAGTAAAAGGCCAATTCTTAAGTCTTCCTCCTAGAGTGCTGCTTTTTACTGACTGGATCTTGGCTGTATATTAATATTGTTTAGTATATATTACGTTATACCGATCCATAAATATAATATTTATTATTTCACATTTCATATGATTTCTTTAATCCTATAGTAATATTATCTAAAAGTAATGGACAGAAATACTGAATTTCAAGGAGCCAACGACACTTTACTAAAATGATGTGTCTCATATTTTCTTCTGACACAAAGAGAAGCCACCCCAGAGACAGGAAGATTGGGAACACGTGCTTTGTTATTCTTTTCTATGTATATAGCTTATCCGTCTGTGACAGAGTACCCTACTACAAAGAAAAATAACTTTCCACAGCTCTATTAGACAAGAGAAATTTTAGAATTATATTTTAAAACCCACCACTTTATGTGATACTGCAGGTCCGTGATTCCATAGTTCTTGCAGCCCTTTTATCTAAATGAATACATCACAGAGCTCAAGAAACTGGCTGATTTTTTGAAAGTGGAAAATTTCTCACCATCAACATTGGAGTAACATATGCCTGGTATCATTTATGAGTCTAGTGGACACCTATTACGTAGTTTTTACCATAATTCTAGAAACAATTTGGTTGCCGATCATGATGGTAAAATTCATGAAAATATCACAAACCAAAGCACCAAGGCTTAAAAATTGTCCCTCAGCCCAGGTTGGTACAGGACCATCAGTGTATCAGTTACCTTTGTTTGTGTTCTTCACGCACATTTGAATGAATTAGGTCTTCCCAAAAATGTGGCTTTGTTTCTACACTGAATGAGTAGAATATTGTCAAATATCAGGGTCAAAAGAGAGATGATAGGAAAAGATAAGAAGCCGATTTTTCCCCCTTGGTTTTACCTCCCAGAGTAATGTCAGAGCTGACCAGACAACAGGTGAAGAGAAAGCAGCTATCACATGTTTTTAGTCTCATTGATTCCGTAACATTGAATCTTCTCTAAAAAACATCTGAGATATCAAGGAAGGAAATTCCTTGAGGTGGTGGAGAACCTACTACCTTGGGGCCATATGCGAGCCTTCTTGATTCTTGAGTATGGTTTTTTGACTAACTCTAAATTTTACAGAACAAATCCTTTTAAGAAAGGGATTTGTTTTGTGAAGTTGGATTCGATCAAGTAGCCGCATCAGGAGATCTGGAGGGCCATATGTGGCCTTGAGGCTGCAGGTTTCCTAGCCTCATGGGATTGCAAGAAAATCTTCCAAATATATTCTAACCTGGTCTTAGATTTTAGCATGACCCCTGAAAAGAAGTGAAGTTTGGAGCACTGTTTATAGATGAGTGTTGAGTGGTGAAAATCCTGAAAAGGCCAGGCATTGCATCCATGTTTTGTGAGGCCAGGCATGTTACTTTAAAAGTAAATACAATAAAAATTAATATATTAATTAGCTTAACGATTATATACATCATGATATAATGTGTATGCATATATGAATATCCTGTTGTAGTTAATCTTTGATTTTATAATTGTATACAAATTATACATCCCTAACAGAATGTTTAGAAGGCACAGATAAATTTTATTAGACCAAAGATGATTCAGAGCTTTATACCTAATTGAATAAAACAACTGCTAATGTTTTGATATATATCATACAGCCTTTTGCATATTTTTTATCCATTATTAGAAAACATAAGCAAATTGGAGGAGTGCTCTTTGAATAAATAACTTGCACTGTGTATCCCCCTAGAACAGCAGTTCTCAACCTGTGGGTCGTGACCCCTTTGTAACAATGAAAATACATCCTGCATGTCAGATATTTACATTATGATTCATAACAGTGGAAAAATTACAGTTATTAAGTAGCAATGAAAATAATTTTATGGTTGGGACATCACATGAGGAAGGGTTGTGGCATTTGGAGGCATTTGGAAGGTTGAGAAGCACTGTCCTAGATAAATCACCAAATGAAAATTAACAAGCTAATATTTGGAAATTATTTTATTAAGAACATGTTCTGCAATGTTTAACGTCACCCCCCCCTTGCAAGAAAAGACTATTTAACATAGAACTTGAGTATCCTCCAGCTCCTAGTTTGAGGAAAGACTCTTGAAGCCATGTTGGTATCAGATGAGTTCACCGGGGGGTGGCCAGTGTTGGAATGGGAGGGTTCTTCAAAGTTAAACCATTGTATCTTTCTCAATAATTTGAATACAAAAGTAACAAGGAAAGAGAGAAAAAATATTGGACAAGTATGAGCATGAGTAATACAGGGGGCAAGCATGATCAACTCTGTCAAGGAAAACACGTATTTCTTCAATTTCAGAATATATAATTTGGTATTTATGTGGAGTGTTGCAAATTTCTATTTTATTCATTTTGGTTGTTTAGAAAGTGCTATCAAGTCAAGAATACTCATTTTTTATTTAGTGAAGATTCTATGTAAGTTGTTTTAAAACAGTGGGAAGAAAATGGGATTAAGAATATAATCACCTTTATTTAATTCTAGCTACATGATTTGTTGCTTCTTTGGTTTTAGACGGTTCTCATTCTTGAACATCAATTCCCTATCTGTGACTTTCAGGATCTTGTGAGCATGTAAGCATCACTAAAGTTTCTGACACAGAGTGGAATTTATTAATCTATAATAATAATATCAATGAATTATCTATATTAATAAATCAGGACATTTTAAAACCTTTTGAGTTAGAGTCATGATCTTCTAGCATAAGTTATCTTCATTTATCTTCTTTCATAGCTGAAGAGTGAAACCAAATAATAATTATTTCCCTAAGACATTCTTTTGAACCATTTCAATATTCATCCTATCTATGTTACCACCATGATAGAAGCTAAGTGGTTAAGTGGGGAGGGCTCCCTCTTGAGACTTTAGATAATTTCACAGAAATGTACAATTTTGAAGACTGCTGTATAAAAACATAAACTAACTTGACAACCTTATAAAACTTTAAGATATTTTGTACTTTATCTTTTCCATCTCTGGTAACTTTTGTCAAAAGATTTAGAATATAGATTGAGCAATTACATTAATGTTTAAAACTATTAGGTTACACTCCAAAAATTATTTTGGGGAGTAATTTACCCCATTTATGGGCTCTCACCATATACACTAGTCCTAATAAAGTTCAGCAAGGCTGCAGAAATGAAGGCTATGATCATCGAGTTCATTGCCAAAGGTAGTTCCTTTATAAGATCCATGGAAAGAGTGACAATAGGTATGTTCTCCAGGAATCCCAAGAAGGATTGTTGGGTATTCGTGGTTAGAGAATATGACCACAGAGCCGGGAAACTGTGACTGATAGGAAATAAAAAATATGGTTTCAGGAAAGAATTATGGGAATTATGCAAGCACAGGCACTATGCGGACATAAATTCAGGGATGTGGATGGGAATGAATAAGGCATAAATGCAAAAGTCTGGGAAGTGAAATTAAAATAGTGAATCAATTTTACAGTTTGGAATATGTGGGATAACAAGAAATGGTGCCAACCTCCTTTTACCAAAATAAATGTTTATGAATGACATGTATCATTATATCATGGATAAAGATAGAGTGATTTGTGGGAAAGTTTCATTTTCTACACAGCACAATGTGGTCTCCACATGTGTCATACACTTGCCAATGACTGTTCACATTGCGGGGCAATAAGTGAAGGGATGTGTTACTGACTGAACACAAGAGCTGTTGTGGTGGGCCGGGTCCTGGAATTACACACTTTATCTTCTTCTCCATGTGAAATGTGAGTGGCAGGCAGTTTGGACTGTCAAGATATGAGTAGCTGAAGGTGATAACAACAAAAAAAATAGCGAATGAGAGAAAAAGCACTCTGCAAAGGTCAACTTGCTTTGCCATTCGAAGCAAAATTTAAAAAAAAGAGAAATATATTAAAGTTTAATTTATTAATAAAAACACCCTTCTCAGAATGATTATATGAAAGCAAGCAAAACTCTTCTTAAAAATATATATTACCGACATTGACAGGCAATTCTACATATTGAAAAGAAGGAAGGGAGGAAAATTTAGTGGCAGCATATGAAAAGCAATAACGAGATGCTCTTGCATAATGTGGTAAAAAAAACCTCCTTTATGGAAAATCAGAAATTACCATTTTTGAAATAATACTGAAATGTCTCTAAAACTTGACAGCATTGTCATTACCTCAGAAAAAAACATATAGAAACTTGGGGATAATGATGTTTAAAAACCATAGAAGAGAGACTTTTGAAACTTTGATGCTATTGTGTCGTGATTTGCAGACAATTACCACGAACTACATGACACGTTTTTATCTGTCCAATCATGTCAACTTTAGCCAAGGTGTCTGAACTAGCAATCCCCGATGTTATTGGGGAGGATAACTGCCTATAATGAGAGGAGGTTAATGACTATTTTGTTGTTGTTGTCGTTGTTAAACTTGAAAGTCTTCCCCTGTTTGACTTCTAATTCTTCATTAGTGTCCCTCACTCTTTTGCTCTCTTTAAAATCTCTGTGAAGTTCCTCCAATTTTGTTATTAACAATAATATATGCAGTACTCTGTGTGTGTGTGTGTGTGTGTGTGAAAGAGGGAGAATCATTCTGAAAGAGATATATAAAAATCAAAAGTAGGGTGGCACCTGCAGCTCAGTGAGTAGGGCGCCGGTCCCATTTACTGAGGCTGGTGGGTTCGAACCCGGCCCAGGCCAAACTGCAACAAAAACATAGCCGGGTGTTGTGGCGGGAACCTGTAGTCCCAGCTGAGGGACTGAGGGCGAGGCTGAGGCAAGAGAATCACCTAAGCCTAAGAGCTGGAGATTGCTGTGATCTGTGACGCCACAGCACTCTACCGAGTGTGACAAAGTGAGACTCTGTCTCTTTTAAAAAAAAAAAAAAGGCAAAATGTAGAAAAGAGGCAGTAAATATGAAGGTACGTAGTTCGTGATATTACAAATCAGGATCCTCTCAGGCGTTTGAAGACTGATGGCCTGTTCACAGTAGTTATGACCAAAATACAGATACCACTTCATTATTTACTGAAAAACTTAGGTCATTTTTTCTCCCTTATTGGCTCACATCTGTACTTAGAATAAGTTTGAAACAACCAGTGGAATGTTGAGGAAAAATACAAAGGTCTGATAATTAAGTTTGCAAACTCATCCTAGAAAAAATGCTCCCTGAGTCCTTGCTGTGAGTCGCCTTGGCCACCTGTGATGTCCTCCCCTCGGGGAGCTGCGCACCAAGCCAGCACCTCCTCCACCCGCAAACCAGTTTTGGAACTCCTTTTCTGAAATGCCATCAGAGCTGTCATCCTATTACCCTTGGTGTCCTCACTGTCATCAAATAGCTTCCTTGCAATATTTACTTTATCTTTAGGTAAAGCAGAAAGTCATTGGGGGACAGACCCGGTATTTGTTTAATGACTAAACACCCCCTCTCAGACAATGACGGGTGAGCTTGGACATTGCAGTGACACGACAGCCACCCTTTCTCATGCCAAGATTTTCAGTTACTATTTTCCTATCTCTATATCAGGGTTTACTTGGTCTGCTATGCTTCTCTCAGTCAACTGATGATTTTGACTCACAATGCGATGAATTTTTGCAATGATGTTGCGAGTTCTGCTCATTCCTGGCTGCCCTGACCTCTCTGCATCAGTGACACTTTCTCTCCCCTCAGGAAAATGTTAAGTCTGTTCGGACACTGCTGTTTTCTTCATGGCATGATCCCCATAAGGTTGGACTAACGTGTCCCTGATTTCACTTCCACTCTTGCCCAGTGTAACAAGAAATTTAATGTTTGTTTTTTGCTCTAATTCAAGCTCTTGGACCGGTCCACAAAAACATGCAACAAAAATAATGAACACCTGGATGGAACTGGAAAATATTCTTCTTAGTAAAAAGTATCTCAGGAATGGAAAAAAATATCTGCTGTACTCAGGACTACTATAAAACCGATTTATAATCACTCATACTTTCATATGAGAGATGAATCACAACTATAGCCCAGGATGAAGGAGGGAAGGGGAGAAGAATGGGAAGGGAGAGGGTAGTTTGACAGAGGGAGGGTAATGGTGAGACCTCACCTATGGAGCATATTGCAAGGGTACAAGTCAAGTGTATCAAGTATAGAACACAAATGGCTTAACACTGTGATTAAGTAAATGAGATGCAAGCTATGTTAATTAGAAGGATGTAAGGACTCCAATTTGTACAAATAATCACAACTTTGAATCCCACAAAGGCACAAATATATTCATGATCTATATATATATATATATATATATGACTTAAAAAATAAAATAAAAAATAAAATAATGAACACCACTGAGCAAGACACGAATACGTATTGACAGAACACAATTGTGAGACACTTATATACCAAGGTCATGAAAGCTTCACAAATGGTTGTACAGTACTGCCAATGTAAACCCATGGTGGCAAGTTCATAAACTTGTCAGGACTCCTACAAGTTAACCAGGAATCCCATGTGCCAGAATAGTTTAGGTGTATGGTTTCAAGCAAAAGCGAAATAGGTGCTAAATGCACATGGTGAGATGGTTCAAACTACACCTGGTCTCCATCATTTACCCTATCTAAAAGCTAAGCTTTTTCTTTGTATTTTTTAAAAATGTTTTCATGAGGAGAAAATAAAATAGAAGACTTGGATTATCTAAATAAGTATTTTTTTATTCAACATTTTCTTAAAATAGAACTTGGCAACAGAATAGTTGCAGAAGATATCAACTCAAGGCATAATAAAACACACATGAAAATAAAACAAAATAGAATTGAGACTCACTTTTGGGGGTAGCAGGTAATTCTAGAGAAAATGGTAGTGGAAAAAAAGACAGAAAAGTTCACTAAAGTAGTATAAGTTAAAATAAATCATTCATTTGTACTCATTTTCTTCCTTCCAAATGCATATGACATTTTTAAGCACATCTGAGTTCTGGACCGGAGCAAAAAAGACAAAGTACTGAAAGTTAATAGGCTGGCAGTTGTCTATGATGTGGGGTAGTTTTAAGGGTTACACAATTATGAAAGAGTTTAAAGTGTAATGTCTTGAATGACAAGGCAATAACTAATTACTATGCTGAAGTACATGGTGTGTATTGACATAATAGACAAGAGCTTTTTGTAATTTATATATGCAAATTGTGTGTTATTCTCTCATTTGGGGGGAATCTCTATGTGGAAAAGACTAATGAAAGTGAAATTAAGAATTACTTCACAAGAGGAAAGAAGCAACTTTACGTCCTTAGAAAAGAAGCTGATCTTGAAAGATGAGTTCAAATGTTTTCACTGAATAAGCAGTATTAAAGATTAGCTGTAAATTTTCATTATACTTATCCACACACACAAAAAAGAATTATTTTCAATGTAGAGTAACAGTATTATTGATGTGGATTAAAAATATCCACAGAGATCTATGGATGTTATTTTTTAATTTCTGATCATTCACATCTAATATCCATACATGAAACTCTTAAATTTCATTTTGTTGTAAAAGAAATGTGACATAATCCTGTCTACCAAAATGTGGTCTTAATATAGTGCAAGTTTGTTTCAATTTCAAAAGGCTGTCTACAATGGTAGCTATCAGTTAAAGAAACACTCAGAAGTATCAAGTTATTTGAATAAAAATTCAGAGATATGAAAACATGCAACAAACTTAGACGTGACAAATGTGGGGTGACTGAAGATGTATCAGATAATTACTCAGAAACTCACAATTAGACCTGATTCCTTCCAAATACAGTGACCAAATTCATGAAGATAAAAATCCCAGGCATAGTGATCAATGTTAATTTTAATGGGACTCTCCAAACTGGGTAAACAACAGTGGTAAATATGTGACTACTCTGCTTCTTTTCACTGGGATTTTTTTTTTCTATAATACAGTGAAAAATGATAGTATACAGCCACTAGAACTCAGATGTGCTTTAAAATGTCATATGCATTTGGAAGGAAGAAAATGAGTATCAGTACCTACTGAGAAGACATAGCCATGGTAACATAACCCCAAGATTATAGGACTGAATTAGTAAATGATATTCTACTTTGTTTCCCTTGTTGCTAAGTATGTGATCGGCATTAAATATTGCTTGATTCACCTGCATATTTTCATATCCTGAGATAATCACAGGAGGAATAACTTCTACAGTGGGTCAGGATGGTGAAACCAACATCAGAATTTTTACTTGCATAATACAAATAAAGATATTCAAAAGTGTTTTTACTGTTTGAAGAGTAGTAGCAGATATCAAATGATCAGATTTCAGAAATGATACTTTATTATAAGTAGAAACTACTGAATAAAACATATCCTCTATCTGATGTGAGAAAACTAAATTCACCCAAAACAAAACATGAAGAAAATAAATTGATGCTAAAATTCAATCCACATATCCCACTAGCATAATCCCTGCTTCTCTGAAAAAGAAAGATGGTCTAGAAACCAGGAACCAAGTTTCAGTGACAAACTTAGTCTCACCTCTCAGAGACTCTATAGCCAAATAATAATTATGAGCCATGTGGGTTAGTTCCAGGATTGTTTCGGGTCATAGATGAAAACTATATTCTCTCCTTGGTAATTTTTCCCTTAACCAATGTGAGGGTTTCAAAAATCCCACAAGCAACAATTCTAAACTTAAAAAAGCATCTATGCATTGGGATGAAATGTTGAGAATAGGAAACAGGCAAAGGCTTAGTTTTTCTTTTTTTTCTCTCTCCTTCCTTCAATATTAAAACTAAGATATTTAAAAAATGGACCTTTGTGGGTTCCTTGGTCTCCTTGAGCCAGAAACAGTGGATGCAATGGAATTCTCAAACAAAATTCTGTGGTTTCCCATGGCTATCACCCTCCAAAGAAAACAAGGGAAATTGGCCTACAGATCATGTCTCTGGAAGAGATAGAAGGTATCTGTAACAACGTCATTTTCTTTTTTGTTTTTTCTTCAGAGTGTTAAGGCAAGCAGTGCTACCTAGAATCTTTTTTTTTTTATAATTTTATTGAATCATAATTCTGTACATTGGTGCAATCATAGGGCACGATTCATATACATTCAGAAATGTTTTGATCGTACTGTTACAGATAGCCTTCATGGCATTTTCTTGATCACTATATAA